>CAWUER010000181.1:0-199730 GCA_963921195.1 Pegoplata infirma
ATGCACTGAAATCACGTGTCTTTAGAGCGCTGATTTAAGCAGAATAAAGATGCTGTAAATTCATGTATCTTTTTAGCGCTGATTTAAGCAGATTAAAGATGCAGTGAATTCATGTATCTTTGTAGAGCTAATTTAAGCAGAATAAAGATGCTGTAAATTCAAAGTTGAAATCAAATAACTAAAATTTAAAAAAATATAACAAAAAAATTCATTCGTTTTACTTTACAAAACTTTATTTATGTGAAACAAAATGAAAAAAAAAAAAATCGGAAGTGAACATCAAAAAAATATCGGAAATTTTCATTTTCACATTTTTTATGGGATTTTTTTTGGGAACAGCGGTCAAAGATGCTATGATTGAAGCGCTCTTTGCAGCGCTGATTAATGCGCAATAATGATGCAGTCAAATTATGTGTCTTTGTCTAAAACTCATGTTTTTTTATTCAAAAAGTGTTAAAAATATTAAAAAGGAAAGCAAGTGTGAAATTTTATCAAAAAATAATTACACATTATAAGTTTTATATAAAAAATCTTAAAAAAAAATTAAAATTTTTTCCCCTTCCTTTTACTGCATCCCTAAGAGCGCTCTTTGGATGCGCTACGGTATGCTATAAACAGATGCTGTGTCGCCAAAATCTCGATTTATTTCTGCTGGGTTATGTTAAATCAAGAAACTCTATCGAGTATTTAATAGGAGAATATCCTAATAAAGAAAGTAGAGTTAACATAAGTACTTGTTATGTTAATTCATAATGGGGAAATTAGTTTCGAAGATTTTAAAATTTTTGAATTTTTTTTACCAAAAGTGGACATTAGGGATATAACCATTTGTATTTTTTTTTTTGTGCTAATATTAAAAAGTACCTATCATAGTGAGAATTGGAACAAAATACCCATAAGGGTCGCAGTCTTGCCGGTAGGGCGAGATCTCGATTTGAATAAATAATACAGAGAGTACATGAAAAATATTTTTTTAATTACTTAGGAAACCAATATTTCTAATATGGAAAACCATACTGTCACTTTCGAGTTAAAACACCTCAATTCAACCGAAAAAAGTAGCATTTTTGACCTTACCCCTTTGAATTTGATGAAACTTGGAATATTGTTGGGCCCTTACAAAAAAATCATAGTGCCAACATTTTGGACTTCTGGTACTTTTTCTTCCCGAGATATGGGGTCTTGAAAATTGGCAAAATCGTATATATTTGACAAAAGTGTTCTGAGATAAATAAAGATAATTCAAAAAGTAATTACAATACACGTCTCAGTCAGGTTGCAAATAATAGGTAATAAGACAGCCTTTAAAATGGCATTCCCCAAGATTTTTTTTGAAAAAGGTCAAAGATCATTGGTTTTAACCTTAATTTTTGGAGAGCTTTATCTCAAAAAACGATATTTTTAAAATTTTGGAAAAAATATGTGTGATTAAGAATCATCCATTCTACTTAAGTTTTAATTTGCAGGATGGAGACTTCATTGGAACTTTTAATATTAATATAAACGTTGTGACAGGAAAGAAAAAGCGGTATAATTTCCCTTAGAAAAAAAATATTTTTTTTTTGTCTTTGAAATTCTGGTACCATAATTCATTTTTCTGAATGTTTTTGACGTGCTGAGTCCAAATATGACCTTTGAACTGACCTATCGCTATTAGTTTTCAAGATATCTGCACATAAATATGTGAAAATGGCTAAAATGCTATTGCTGTGTTATTTTTGAAAATTAAGGTGCATATATCTTGAAAACTAATAGCGATAGGCCAGTTCAAAGGTCATATTTGGACTCAGCACGTCAAAAACATTCAGAAAAATGAATTTTGGTACCAGAATTTCAAAGACAAAAAAAATATTTTTTTTCTAAGGGAAATTACACCGCTTTTTCTTTCTTGTCACAATGTTTCTATTAATATAAAAAGTTCCAATGAAGTCTCCATTCTGAAAATTTAAAATTAATTAGTATATGTAATTCTTAACCACATATATTTTTTCCAAAATTTTAAAAATATCGTTTTTTGAGATATAGCTCTCCAAAAATTAAGGTTAAAACCAATGACCTTTCACCTTTTTCAAAAAAAATCTTGGGGAATGCTATTTTAAAGGCTGTTTCATTGCCTACTATTTGCAACCTGACTGATACCTGCATTGTTATTACTTTTCGAGTTATCTTTATTTATCTCAGAACACTTTTATCAAATATATACGATTATGTTAATTTTCAAGACCGCATATCTCGAATACTGGAATGACCAGAAGCCTGAAAAATTGGCAAAATCTCTTTTTTGTTAAAGTAAACATCAGTACTTAATTTCATTAAATTTGGAGGGGGTGCGGTCAACTCCTCGGTTGAATTGAGGTGTTTTAGCTCTTTCTGTTTAATTTTAATTGTAAATCGACGAAAAACAGAAAAACGGTGCAAGGGAAGGATTCCCACCATAAAACATAAATTGCAATTTAAGCAACAAGTTATTTAAATAATTTAAATTTTAGAAGTATTAACTACGCAAACGTCTTTTTGAAAATTATACTTTGGGGAAGGATTCCCACTATAAGAAATGTAATACAATATATTCAAACTAGTGAAATATATTATTTAGCGTAACGCGATAATACGTTTCGTTTTAAAGAAATGGAAAAGGGAACTATTTCCATGATATATATGGGGCATTCCATGTCAAATCGGACACATTGAAATTTTGAAAACTCCCATGTGGCAAATTTTCAGATTTTTTTGATGACCCGTTCAAAAGATATCGAATTTTTAAAAATTGGTAGTTTGTTCCTTTACTCAAATTTCTTTTATTCATAACTTCTTCAATAATGGTCCAAATTTCAATTTTTTTTTTTTAACATTTTTGTGTTTTTCGTACTTTAAAAAAAAATCCCAAAAAAATCTTAAAAGCGCTCTAGTATGTGATTTTTAAGTTTTAAAATTTAAATCTCATTTTTGAAAATGTTCGTACCCTTCGATTTTTTTTAAATTTTTTTGTGTAAAACTTCAACCAATTCTACAAATTTTTGCCCAGGAGGATTGTGGGATAACGATTATTAATATTTTTTTAAATTTTTTGAAAAAATTTTACTGTAATTTTCCAATATTAAAATCATTTCTACTGCTCCAATGGTGCGTCATAGAGGGGTCATTTATAAGACCGACCTCCATTAGTTTTTATCTCTAATTTCTAAGGGGGCTCCCACACAAAACAAATTTTTTTTTAAATTTGCTTCAACCGCTCTAATAGTGCCCTTAGAGCAACAAAATGTATGACTGACCCACAATATTTTTTTATTCCTAACATTTTCCCTGAACACACCTACCCTTTATCCATTACTGACACAATTTTCGAAAAAAAAAAAAAAATTTTGCGGAAAATTATTTTTCGTGAAGAAAACAATGGAAAATTTATATTTAAAAACGATCCCAAAAGCAAAAAAAAAAAATAAAATTTGTAGTACACTTTAGCTTTACAATTTTAAATCGCGAATATCGCGAATACGAGCGCTAACTTCGAAAAACGGCTCAGCTTGTTAATTTTTGCGACTAGCACAGTGTAATTATCCTAAAAAACAACATTAACATACAGAGAAAAAAACTACTTGCGGTACACAAGAAAAAAACTCTGAAACAAGGTAGAACGCAATGAAGGTAAAAAAACCGAAATAAATGCCAAAACTCTACAATGCGTAACAAAAAACAAGCAAGAGTGTTAAATTCGGCTGTGCCGAATCTTGTATACCCTCCAACATGCAAAAAAAAAAAAAATGCAGAGGCGTTCTATTTTTTTGGGGGGGAGGGGGGGGGGGGGGTCAGGGGGTTGCTTGTAGTAATTGAGGGGGGGCAAATTTTCCATCGGTTTTGTGTTTAAAAATTCATTCTTATGCTTTTTGCACTAAAGAAATACAAGATTATCATTATTTTAAAAAAATGTTTTATTCCACCCCCATAAAAGGGGGGCGGGCAGAAAAAACGACATTTTATAATTCTCTGGGTCCAAATGCAGGACTTTGAACTTTTTGTGGCATAAAAATGTTGCATTTGTTAAACAAAAACACAAAAAATCCTGTAAAAATATGGTATTTTTCAGAGGTTGGTTTAGTTCTTCAAGGGGGAACTTTTTTCCCCCTGGTCCGATTTTGCTCATTTACGAACTTAACCTGCCTATGAACATAAGACATATTCGTGCCAAATGTCGGGAGTCTAGCTCTTTTATTTTGGACTGCATCGTGTTAACTACAGACGGACAGACGGACGGACGGACAGACGGACGGACGGACATCGCTAGAATGTCTTAGAATCGATCACTGATCATAAATATATATACTTTATGGGGTCCTAGACCGATATTTTGATGCGTTACACACGGAATGACAAAGTGAGTATACCCCCATACTGTAGTTGGAGGGTATAATAAAGCGGATATGCGAACATGTTAACAACAATTCAAACAAAAAGGGGATTGGGTATGTAGTATGAAGAATTAAAAACTGACATGGAAACGGAAACAATGTTGCATGGTATTGTATCATACTTATTTGTTTTTTTTTTCCTGTTTTGTTCAAATGTATTTTTTTTACTTTTCGATTAAACAGCATTCTCAGCACAATTCTATGTAAAAAACAAATAAAAAAAACTTAAAGAGAAAAAAAAAAAGAAAATTAACATACCAAAACATATAGACATTCTTTTAAAGATTCTACAACATACGTATAGTGTAAAACAGATACTACTACTATTTAATTTTCCTAGTACAAACACTCAAAAAAATGTGTAGTTTATAAATAATAATCATAAACAATATAAGTAAAAATAAGTGTATGATGTATGAACAGAACAAGCCCGGCACGACTTTTTCCATACGATTTGACAGTTAAAAACCGTGACCGGCACGGCAAAAAATTAAAACTTATTTTATTTGTTCTTCGGGTTCTCTCATTTTCCCTTCCTCTCACACTCCAGGGTTGTCGCATTTTCACAACAAATTTTTATCTTTTCATTCACAATGGTGTAATTAACGTACAGTAGTGCCAACTAAACCACATTGACTATGTGGTTAGCGATTTTTTTCCGTAAAATTACGCTTATTTTATTAAAAGTTAGCACCACTGAACAAACAAATGACATTTTTTGCCGTCGCCGTCCCCCGTCATTGTTTTGGGCCTATTTTCTCCGGCAACGGCAACCGTCCCCCGTGCCGTGCTTGTTCTGTTTCTACCAGTAGTCGGAAAACAAATGTTCAGTTTATGAAACCTGAACATTTTTAAATAATGATTTAGATTTGATAGTTAGATAATACAGGCGCTTATCCAAGATTTTCATTTGGGGGGGAGGAGATTTTTTTTTTAATAACTAATTTTTTGCAATCGGAAATCAATAAAGCTTTTGCGGAAGCGGGCGGAGGGTTGTGTAAATTTTTGTTAATATTTTTAGTATTGAGAAAAAAATTTTCTTTTTCAGATGCATACAGAAAAATACATAAGATTTAGGGATCTTTGTTTTGCTCAAATAAATGGACCTATTCACAATTATGACTGACTGTGACTGTCATATGCAAATTTTTATGCTTGAACAGTCATTATATCAATATTTTTCTATACAAACCACATAACAAAAAAAAATTCAAAAATTCTATTAAAATAGCAGAATTTAATCTGGAAAATTGTTGAAACAAAGGTGAGTAAATTAAATTTACATTGGGTGGGTAGGGTTAAATACTAATAATATTATGTTTTTTATTTTTGTTTGCAGAAAATCCATGTTCTGGTTAGTGATTATTCTAAGGCCCAAAATGCAACTTTGGAGGCAAAAAAGGATAAATGTGTGTTAAAAATATGTAAATATTCCATTTATATATGATTGTCTTTATCTTTGATAAATAAATTAATGCAATTCAATATATTTCTTTAATTCTTATTTCTGTTCCAAATTTTACTTCTAGAACCGATTCCGAGGAACAAAAATATGTGCTGATTTTGCTTACAAACTCCTGTTGCTTTTGGGACAATCCCTTTGTAAAAAGAATCGGTGTTGCACAAGAATTAGAACAGGTTCTAGGGAAGTATAAGTTGTTCCACAATCGGTTCTTTGCAGCCAAAAATAATATCTTAAATTTTATAGCACTTTTCAATAAAAAAATGTTTATGGTGTTAGTGCCATCTTATGTTTTCTAAGGCAATTTCTAAAGTTCTGAAATCTTTTTTATATACACTCAAAAAAAAAAAACTGTAAAGTTAGCAAAAAAAGCTTGTAAACCTACAAGAAAATTTGCTGATTTTGAACCCACAATTTTTTTGGTAAAGTTAGCAAAAACGTTTTGCTAAAAATTAGTTAACTGAAATAATTTTTATTTTAACTTAGTTCATACACATTTGAGGACCCCATTGGGTTCGGACCCAATAGGACCAGACCCCGATGGGCCTAGACCTAGTTGGGTTCCTTAAAAATCGTCATAGTTTTTGATCCAAAATTTGTGTCCGTTTCGCTCTACCTTGCTTAGTTTTTGAGATACGTGATTTTAGGGGATCACTGGGGTCTTGAGAATTAAAAAACTCGATAACTTCAAAAATATTACTCGGAGAGCTTTTGGTTATTTTGCGGTCTTGTTCTACGTGTTGAGCGCTACAAAAATTCTTCTGGACTTTTTGTTGTGTCGGCAATATTTACCGAGATATGAGCATTTTAAAATTTTCGGGAATGCTAACTTTTTTGGATCCAAAGTTAGGTCCCATTAGGGTCCACACATGTGAAGAGGACCCGCGAAAGTATGGGGATTCTAAGAACCAAAAATGCCATCCATTTTGCTCTATCTGGCTTAGTTTCCGAGGTAGCGCTATTTTAAGTTTTCTGAAAATAAAAAAAAATTTACCATTTATTTTTGCTAATGTAGCAAAAAATCTTGTAAAAATGTTGTCAACTCAATTTCAAATTTAGCAAAAGAAATTAGTTCAAAATTTGTTTAAAATTGCTAATGTGCTAAATGAAGTTTACAAGAATTTTTTGTTAACATGCTAATCTCAACTAAAAATTTGCTAAAAGTTAGCTAACTAGCATTAGCAAAAAAAATTAGTAAATCTACTAACGTATTTTTTTGAGTGTAGAAAAAATTTTATTATTTTTAGACACTATTTTAAAAGAAAATTTAAATATTCATGGACACATTTCCTATAGAAAAATTCTCAGAATCTTTCAACAGAATAATTTTCAAATTCTGAGACATTTTTCGTACTAAACAAATCTCAAGTTTTGATATGGTTTCCTATAAAAAGTTCTAAACATTTTTCTTTTAAAACAAGTAAGAAAGTTATAGTCGGTCAAGACCGACCATATGATACCCTACACCAGTCTTTTCTGATAAATGGGTCCCAGGTCCAAACATGAACCGATTGGATTTGTCTTTTGTTAGATCTTTATTTAGTGTAGAAAACACACTCAGATCAAATTTTAGTGGAATTAGTTTATTTTTTGTCAATAGACCGATTTAACTGAACATCGGTCGAAATTTTTATATGGGGGACTAGTCCAAAAATGGTCCAATTATATTCCGATTTTACTAGGTTACAAAGTACACGTTTAACACCTAAAAATAAAATTTTTATCAAATATTTCCATTTTTTTTTAATTTTGAGGGAATTATGTGAATATAAGGGGGGGCGGTTTGTATGGGGACTACCAGAAGGACTGACCCGATTCCTTTGAAATTTGGAATGGTGGTTTGTGCATACAAAATTTGATTACCTGCTAAATTTGGAAGCGATATCTACTATAACACGGTGATAAGAGTCAATTAAACGAAATCCAAAGGGGGCGTTTGTATGGGGGCTAGGTCTAAACATAAACCGATTTTCTCCAATTTCAATAGGCTTCGTCCTTGGTCCAAAAGATGATTAAGTTTCAAATTTCAGGTCAATTAATGGAAAATTGCGACCTGTATCGTGCTTAAACCGATAGATGGACAGACGGACGGATGGACGGACATCGCTAAATCGACTCAAAAAGTAATTCTGAGTCGATCGGTATACTTGAAGGTAGGTCTAGGACCAATATTTCGGGTAGTTACAAACATCAGCACCATTATACCCTGTACCACAGAGTGGTGTAGGGTATAAAAATCATAGATTTTAATAAACTTTTCCTATACAAAAATTAGAAGATTTTTAAAAATTTTTCAAATTTTCTTATTCCTAAAATTTTCATATTCTTAAAAAATTTTCGATAAAAAAAATCTAATCTTCGAAAATATATTTCCCCATAGACAAACTCAGATTTTGACAAGTGTTTCCTGTAAAAAAGTTATCCGATTCTAAGAAATGTTTTTGCATAAAAATTCATGTTAAATCACATTTATTATTTACTCAATCTGGACGCTATCGAGCTTAAATAAATGGTTTATAAATTATATGCCTAATTTTTTTTAAATTATACTCGTTGATAACTCCGTCCGACAGCCAATATTAAATATGAACCGGATATTATATATCTAAAAACAGAGATCAAATGGAAAAAAACTGCATTTACAGTTTTTCATTTCGTGATTCCGTTTCCTTTTAAAAGGACTTTAACGTTTTAAAGGATACATTTTGTAAAATATTTTTGAAATATTGGTACTTGTCCTAGGTGACAGCAAATGCAAGAGAAAATTTGGAATGATATTGAAGGATACATTGTTGAAAGACATAACTTACCTCCTTTTTCATGATATGTTAAAATAATAAAATAGGAAAATTAGGGGACATCCTCCTCTTTCATTTGCAATCACCAGTGACATTCTAGGACAAGTACAAATATTAAAAAAAAATATATTTTATCAAATTTAATCCACTAAGACTTTGAAGTCCTTTTAAATGGAAACAGTATCACGAAATGAAAAACTGTAAATGCAGTTTTACTGCATTTAGTCTCTAGTTTCAAATGTATATTGCCCACTTCATGTTTAACGACTTTTTTTCCATTTTTGTCGGACTGTGTAATAACAACGTTGAGTATTGTTAACATTACTATCGAAAAGTTTCTAATTAGTTGACAACCAGTGTAAATATATAATAGTTACCAATATTTGTTTAAGTGTATTTAGTGTATTGTATTTCATGTACATTTGTGTAAAAAAAATGTTCCAACATACATAGTTGTATTAACCATTTACTGCAACACTGGTGGTCATTATAGTTTAGCATGAAACCATGTTATAATTTTGTTTTTATTTTTTTGCTTTAGCTTCACAAAAAAAAAATATACACAGTATCACTTGTTTTTTTTCGTTTACTGTGGGATCTAGACAACAGACATTCTATGAAAGAACATTTTGTATAGTTAGCTGTTTATACCCTACATTGTCATGTACGGATGGTTGTAACTTTCAAATCTACTTTGTTAGAACCAATTTTTGAGGCAACAAATTTTAGATAATCACATTGAGCCTCAATGGATCCAATGTCATATTGGAATATGATGACTTAAGTGAAACTGCATGGCGGTTCTTTTCCTAGCACATACTAACCCACTAACTGCCATTCAGGGTGCTGTGGCTTAGTGGTTAGCGCGTTGGACTACTAGCCAGCAAGCCTGGGTTCGATTCTCAGCTCAGGCAGAACAACATTTTTTTCAGATATTTATTAGTTTCTATTTATAACTAATATCTATCGCAGCACCCTCCTTCGTTGATAAATAGCACTAAAAACGTCAACGAAGTAAAATAATAAAATAATGGCTATAAACACAGCTTCAAAAATAATTCGCCAGATCAATAACAGATGGCGATGCAACAACTGTACTCAAAATTATCAACACGCGCAATTACAGTGTTGCCATACTGAAGCCCTTCTATCTTTCAAATCTTTCATCTCTCTTCTATCCCCTTTCCGAAAGAAGCATCACGGTTACATTGGTAATTGATAGGCAGCATTGCCTGAGTGTTGCTTCTTTTTAAAAAAAAAAAAAAAAAAAAAAAATTTAAGGGATTCTTTAAAACCTTATTTAAAAATTTAACTTAGAAGTCCAAAAAAACGTCCATTTAAAGTGTTAAAATGTTCCGCACATATTCTCCACAAAATTTCATTAGAGGTTAAATTTTTGTGCAAAATTAGTGTAAATATACCTCTGGACTAAAAATTACATTTTAATGTGTTGTGTTTGATAAAATTTTATGATGATTCTCTAATTTGACCAATTTAATCCTCTAGCTTTTTTTTATAAGAATTTATTCTTTTGTGTTTAGTTTTTGAAAACGGACTAAAATGACCCCTTAAAACGGCAGTTAGGTGGTTAATAAATTTTAAGACAAGAACTGTCATACAATTACACTAAACACGTGTAGCCACATTTTTATACTCACAAGGAAGGTCTCTCACAGGGCACCCACCGATTGTCCTGAAACTTTAATATGGGAATGAGGGGGAAAAAATAAGTGTTACCTGTTTTTTAGCTGCCCAATATCAAATTTAAAAAGGGTTGCAACCTTATGAAAAAATAATGGCTTTCGGGAAAATCCGTATAAAAGCCGAACTAGCAGGAATTTCGCCAAACAAAAAAATACGGGTCAGCTTAATTTTGATAGAGATTATTATCTATGATTTTGACGGTCGTACGTATATACATACATCTCCATAGAAACTACCCCAACGATTTTACATTTTTGACAATAACGAACTTAACGAAGCCGAATATGGACTCGACCGATACATAATTGGATAGGCCTTCAAAAAACCTTTCGATCTGTATAAAATGTTCATATAGTTTCCTTTGAAGAAATATGAAAAATCCTCAAAAAACGAAAAACAAATCGTTTTCTCCCTCCCCTTTGACCCGCTTAATGTGAGATTGGGCAGCTATAAAAAAAACAGGTAAACAGAATTAAACACTAGGGTGGCTCGTTTTTGGGCTTTTCTCAAAATTGGGGTTTTCGCAAAAAAGACTTTAAAAAAAAAAAAAAATAAGTTTTTTTATTTAAATAATTAAAAAAATATTTTTCTATAATATTTGATCGTCAATACTTAAATATGAAATTTAAAGATTTTACGGTATCATTAACCCGTTCAAACTTGATACCAAAAAAATGGCATGATTTTGGGGGCGTTCTCAAAACACCTTTTTTCAAAATTTGAAAATTTTATTAAAAAAAAATTTTAAATATACCATTTTTTCTTTCTGAATTCATTAAGAACACCTTGGAGAAGAAAAATGTGAAATATGGCGGATATCCGTCGAGCCACTTTTTGGGAATCGCGGGGGGAAGTTAGCGGATTTCAAGGAAATGTTGGTTTTATCAACAATTTGGATTAATAAAATCTTATAAATTTCATGTTTGTGCAAATTGACGGTTTTTTGACGTCGTGGCATTCTATTAGATAACTTTAAGTCTGTCATGAAATCTTACAGATCTAGGACATCTTAAACTCACATTGGCTGGGGGTCAAAAATGACCCCCGCGGATAATTTGAAGTTTAGAGCTTAAATTTTGTGCTAAAAACAAGTATAAAACGGCTTTTATGTTTTTTACCCCAACTATTATTTCGTATTAATATATTATCTTTAAAAAAATCGTTAACCCTTCTTGGTAGGGGGTCAAAAATGACCCATTCAAAAAAAAATATATATTTTGTTTGGTTTCAAGTTTGAACGGGTTAATGATACCGTAAAATCTTTAAATTTCATATTTAAGTATTTACGATCAAATATAATACAAAAATAATGTTTTAATTATTTTAATAAAAAAACTTAATTTTTTTTTTTTTAGAGTCCTTTTTTGCGAAAACCCCAATTTTGAGGCTCAAAGTGGAGACAGAAGATAAACCCCGATCGGGGTGATATTTTGCATGTGAGTTTAGCTTAGGGGACCGACACTTTTGGCGGGTATTAGAATTTGATCAGAGAGAAAAGCCAAAAAACGGGCCATCCTATTAAACACCGAATGGTATTTAATCAAAATTGCGGATTTTTTTCACAAATTTTTTATTTCGGAAATTTTTTTAAATTTTGTTTTTCTCAAAAGTTGTTTCTTTACATAAAGCTTTTTTCAATTATAATTTTTGCATTGTGAAGGGTATCACTGCATTCGGCAAGTCCGAATTTAACTTTTTCACTTGTTTTTATTGTAAACTGTCTACATCGACATGTTTTTTAAATGTTATTCGGATTTTTTTCTACATTTCTTTTCTGCACCACATTTTTTTTTGTTATTTGTATTTTTTTTATTTGGTTTAAATTAAAGGGTCAATTTTCACATATGAACCAACACAAAAAATCCAAAATAAATGTTCTGTGAAGGAATTTTTGGCCATAACAACTAAAATACCAAAAAAAAATACGGAAGTGGTTTGATATGTGAGATAAGAAATTCATTTGTTATTAATATTAAATGTACAAAATACTTATCAGCCATTCCACACCAAATACACCCGAGTCTCGGGGATAAGTTCGGCCATCTCAGCATGGCCCTTACCATTGTAATGTCGTAAGAATAATGATGCACAACCCTCGTTCCGGTATTGCTATAGTGTTAAAAGACGTACTGTAATTAATTAGCTTTAACACAATCCGTTGCACCTGGTCCAATGCTCCATAATATATGCATTGAAGATCCAGTCCAGATAAAGGAGTTTTATTTCAACTTTGAACTTTGCTTTCTCGTTTCCTCATATTCCATCGTGCCCTGGTACCAGTGTTGCCATATATTTTTTTGAAAAAACTTTTTACTTCAGAAAAAGAATCTTTTTTTGTGAAAAATTCTTTTTTTTTACAAATGTATTGAAAAAATTAAAAATTAATACATTATGTATTTTCAATTCATTTTTTATATCAAGTGTAAAAAAAATAATAAAAAAAACAAACAAGCGTTCATTTGGAGCTCGAAAAGACTCATAAAGGAGTTCTTAGACGTTCAGAAAACATAACCCCTTTTTTCTTAGCGCTCTTATAATATCATAATAATAATTTTAATCCAACGATCAGTTTTTATTTAGTTTTCGCAATTTAATTACAAATCATTTTTAATAATTAAAAATGATCGATATCGAAATCGACCAGGGTTTAGTGGGAACCGAACCCACGACACCCTGTTTCATAGGCTAGCAAGCTACCAACTAACCTACAGGGGCCTTATATGACTCATAAAAGATTCTGAAAAATATATGTTCGTATTCTTTCCTGACTCTTTTATGAATGTTCAAAAACACATATTTTGAATTTTTTACATATCCAGAATTAAGAGTCAAACATGAATCTTTCAGGAATCCAAATGTCGAGCGTTCCTATTAATTTTTTGGAGACTTGAAAGAGTCATAACTTATGAAGGCTCAGAAAATTGTACACAGTAAGGTTACAAAAGCTAAAAACAAAATTGTAATCTAATATCTCATATTTTCATAGAATAAAGAAGTATTTAATTGTAACCGTTTACATAGACTGAAGGACGGACACGCTAAGTCAAATCAGATAGCGATTCTGAATCGGTCGGTATACTAAAAGCTTGGTCTACGACCAATATTTCGGGTATTTACAAAAAAAACAAGTAAGAGTGTGAAATTCGGCTGTGCCGAATCTATTATACCCTCCAACACGTTTAAAATTAAAAAAAAAAAATCGCAGAGGCGTCTTTCTTTTTGCGGGGGGGGGGGGGGATCGGTGGGGGGACACCTTTACCACCGCAATATATGTTTACAAATTATTTGTTTATGATATGTACGCTTAAATAATACATTTTTATCGTTATTTTTCATTAATTTCTATAACCACGCCTCCAAAGGGGGGCGGCCCGAAAAAAAATCAAATTTCCTAACCCCGTTGGTCCAAGCGCAGGTCTATGAACATAATATGGCATATAAAATGTTACATTTGTTTAGCAAAAATTAAAAAAAAACTCGTAAAAATATTGTATTTTTTAGGGGGTCATTTTAGTTCTTCAAGGGGGAACTTTTTTCCCCTGGTCCCGATTTTGCCCATCTTCGAACTTAACCTTACCAGTAACATAATAGATATTCTTATACCTCAAAAAACTTGCAAAAAAAAGGGAAATCTTGATATATGGCAACACTGCCTGGTACCCATAATAAGGTAATTTTATTATTTAAGCAAAGTTGTTTTAAATTCTCGTAACACTTTAAAACCGCTTTGATTTAATTTGGGAGCTCAAGAGTGCCTTTAGAACAGCTTGACTATCCACGTAGAAATTATGGGTTGCACCTTTTTTTTGGGATTTCAACTTTGGGATTTCAACTCCTCCCACTCGAACCTTTCTAAATTCTGGGATTTTGTATTTTCTAGTATACACGACCATTTCCGTCTTCTGGGGGTTCACATTACGTTCCAATTTCTGATGCCCACTTCTACATAACCTTAAGTGAGCCTTCTAAAATCTCGGATATGGTATTTAGATATTTGCCACATGATAGAATAACTACTTCATCTACCTATGCTATTGTTGTTGTTTCTAAAGTTTTCAGTTCCTTTAAAATGGGGTCCAACACCAGGATCCAAAGCAGTGGTGACAGAACCCCATCTTGGGTATTCCTCTAGTAGCGTAACGAGATGTTTTGCATGGCCTCATTCGGCCGTTATTTCTCTACATGAAAGCGTCTGCTCTATCCATTTACTTAAAACAATTGTTAGTTGAAGCCTTGTCCAAAGCCTTAACTATCGTCTCTGTATTTACATTATTGAAAGCCCCTTCTATATCCAGAAATGCTGCAAGAGTGCATCCGATAGAAAATTTTTACCTTAAATCAGTGTTGCCACCAACAAAATCGTAAATTACACGTGGATCATGCCAAAATTACACATGAAATCACGAATTACACATGGATCATGCCAAAATTACACATGAAATCATGAATTACATATCGTGAACCTATATTCAAAATATGCCAACTCAAATTTGACGGAAATGAGTTTTCGATGGCAAATAGCTCCCCTATGTAATACCTATCTGCCATAAAAATTTCAGAGCAAAAAAATAATTTGTTGTCGTTTTACAGCCATTTTTGTTATTCTGCTAACTCAAAGTACATATTTTTTTGGTGGAAATAAATGCCAACTCCCATTGTAAATTTCCAAAAATTTTTCAAAAATTTTTTAAAAAAAAATTAGACCACATATCTTATTGCATTTGCCATGCTAAACACGAATCTTGTAAAGATTTTGGTATCTAATGACTGGTTCTCGAGATATTGCCATTTTAAAAATATTGGTAAATAGTGTTTGCAAAACAAAAAATTGCTTATATTTATGTAACTTTCAAACTATTTATCAGATTGAAACATTATGAATGGGGCAAATAAAGTCAATGATATAAGCTTTCAAAATAGCTGGTTTGGAGTGACCCTATTGCAATACAGCGTGAGTTACGGAGTGCCAAAGTTGACGACCCTGAGATTAAAAGGCTTTCGGAGCTAGTAACTTTTAAAAATATGCAAAGATTTTTAATTTTTTGTTCAGTTTTTGCAATTACCGTACTAAGGATAACAAAAACCAAAAAAAAAAAAAATTAAAAATTTTTCCAAAAAAAATGTATTTTTATTTTCCGACAAAATATGCCAACTCTAAAAAAATATTTGTTTTTTGATATAGTAATAAATGCCATCTCTGAAAAATATGCAAACAAGTGCAAAATATGAAAATTTTTGCATAGGTAAAATTTGTTTAGAATATTTAAACCATCTTGTGGAAGGTACATTATTTATTTTTGCAATACTACGCGAAATAACTAGTTTTTTAGCTCTCCTGAACAGTAAGCTTTTTCGAGTTGGCATTTATTGAATATAGTTCGACGATATGCTTTTTTTTAATAACATTTTTTTTTGTAAATTTTCAAAATATAACGGTTAAGTCTGTCGATTAAGTCGATTTTTTTTTTTTTTTTTTTAATTTTCAATAATTTTATTATTTAAAATATAATACATTCTTAATGCTAAAAACCTGCTAAGCCATATGGCTTGTCTGCAGGTAAATGTTATTTAAAAATGTTTAAACTACATAAAATTCTCAAATGTTTAAATTGACTAAATTTCATTAAATTTCATTGTGAGTTTAATAAATAATTTTTATAAGCTTTTTTAATTTTGACCGTATTTGTGGTATTAATCAAGTTGTTTGGCAGTTCATTGTATATTGTAGGTAAGGTGACTTTCAGTGTTCTATCTCCATAGGTGTTTTTGGTAGTTTCGACCTTAAATCTACCAGATGTGCGAAGTCTGGTATTGTATTGGTGATTGATTCTTTCTAAAAGTTCGGGGTCCTTAAATTCAGTTAATATCGTTAGACGATATATGTTTTTGACGTTAAGTATTTTAAGTTCACGAGGTAAGTTTTTTGATTCGTTGTTGTTGCTTGTGTTATGATTGTTTGTTGAGCTGTTGTTGTTGGTTTCGATTGCAGTGTTGTTTTCTGGCAGATTGTTGGTAGGTATTTGCAGATTGTTGTTTGTTGAGCTGTTGTTGTTGGTTTCGATTGTTGTGTTGTTTTCTGGCGGATTGTTGGTAAGTAATTGTTGATTGTTGTTATTTCTGATGCTGTTTATTGACGTTATATTGTTGTCATTGTTGAAAAGGATATTGATGTTGTTGATGGTACCATTGCTGATATTTGAAGTTGTGTTGCTGTTTCTTGTGAGATTATTGTTTGTTACGTTATTATTAATTTGAAGTGGTGTATTGTTGCTAATGTTGTTGTTGCTGATGGATAAATTGTTGTTGCTTGTGAGATTATTGTTTGTTATGTTGTTGTTAATTCGAAGTGGTGTATTGTTGCTAATGTTGTTGTTGTTGTTGATGGATAAATTGTTGTTGTTGCTGGATACATTGTTGTTGTTGTTGTTGTGATGAATATGTTTCATCCATAGGATTCTAAGGACACGGTTTTGTGTCTGTTGCAATCTTTTACAATGGGAAGAGTTGCCCCACGCAGATATACCATGCCGTATATACGATTCCGCTAATGCGAAGTACGCTTGTCGTAGTACAAAATATGGTGCTGAGTAGCTTAGGTGGTATAAAGAAAATGCAGCTTTACGTAACTTCTTTTGTAGTTCATTAATGTGTACTTTCCACTTGAAAGTATCATCAATATGTACCCCTAGATATTCGTAATGGCTTACTTGTTCAATCGTAGTGCTGCAGTTATCATTTATATCATTTGTTTTATTGTGTATGCACTCTACATCGTGGTATTTTAGTTTAACATTAGATTTTTTCATATTAGGCTGTCTGATATGCATGATTTTTGTTTTGGAGGCGTTTATGACTAAACCATTATCATGACACCATTTACACACTGTATCAAGTTGTTGTTGCATCGATTTAATTGCATTTTCAATATTTTTGTTGGTAACAATAATTGCTGTATCGTCAGCATAGGCATAAGTTTGGCAGTTGTTCAAAGTATTTAACATATCGTTTGCGTAAATTAAATATAGCAGCGGGCCGAGTTTTGTTCCTGGTGGAACTCCCTGGTTTGTTTCTACTTCCTCACAAATTTTGTTGTTGATTTTGACTCTGTACGTTCTGAGATTAAGATAGTCACTAAACCATGACAGTACATGTCCTCTTATACCATTTCTTTCAAGAATTGTTAAAAGTTTTGAATGTGATAGCGTGTCGAAAGCTTTACTAAAGTCTATGAATAAGACTAGGCAGTGCTCTACGTTACCAATGGCAGTGTTAATGGTATTTGCAAATCGTCCTAGTAGCTGATTTATGTTTTTTTCTTTTTGAAAACCATACTGATTTTTATTGATGATCTTGTATTTATTTAAAAAAGCATTTAGTCTTTTGACTATAATTTCCTCTAATACCTTTTCTATGACCGGTAGTATGGATATGGGTCTATAATTATTAACTTCATCTTTCTTACCGCTTTTGTATATCGGTCTTATAATCGATGTTTTTAAAATTATCGGAATCATTGCCGAGGAAATACTTTGATTTATCAAAGAAGTAATTATTGGTGTGAAAATTGTTGCATTATTTTTAATGTCTTTGGCTCGAATTCCATCATAGCCTGCACTTTTTCTTACGTTTAGTTTATTTAAAATGTTAAAGATTTCTTCTTCAGTAGTATGTTCAATATACATTGAATTTTGTAATGCTATCTCCCGATTTATATTACTTGTTTCTATATCACAATTGTGTAATATTTTTATCACATTTTCATTAAAGTTTATGGCAAAATTTTGTAATGTGTTTTCAAAATTTTGATTCAAAAAGTTTTTTAAAATTTGTTCATCTAAATTTTTAACAGTTTTACCCTGTATCTCATTTATGAGTTGCCAAGTAACACGAGGGTTATTACGATTTTCGACAAATTTTTGACGGTAGTAGTTATTTTTTGCATATACAGTAGAATCTCGCAAATTAGAACCACTTTGTTCCTCGGGTAGTTCTAATTTCTGAAAAGTTCTAATTTCTGGACATTTTTTTTCAAAGAAATTGATAAAATAATAATAAAAACAGTTACGACTGCTTTATTTTAACACAAAACTATTTTTTTTGTTAATATTAAATTACTATAACACATTAAATTTGTAGAAAACACTTTTTAGGGCTTTGAAATGAGAAATAATAGGTCCGTCATTAAAGCCGTCTTCATTCCATTTTTCGATTTCTCTTGCACTTATGGAATTGTGAAAACAAAAACAAACAAAAAAGTCCAGAAATTAGAACCACTGGTTCTAATTTTAGAGCGTTAACTACATACAGCTGCGGTCAAAAAAATAGCACCAGGATAAAACAAAATTTTCTTCGCTGTTTTTTTTTTTTAACAATTTAAACTTATGTCACTGAAAACGTGTCATAAGTTACTTACAAGAGTGTGAAACAATATAACATAACAAAAGGCTAATTTGGTTTTTTATTTCATTAAAAATTTTCAGAGTTTTTAAAAAAACTTCAAAAACACTCAGTCAAAAAAATAGCACCACAGTACTTTTTGTATTAAAATTAAATTCTTAAATTTGAAAAACGAATGGATTATGAATTCAGTATTGTTGTAATATCTTTAAATATTAAAAAAAAAATGTCGAGTGCTCATTTTTGACAATTACCTCTGTACAACGTTATTGTTCCGAATTCACGAGATTTTGGGATCTTTAATTCGAAATTGAGTTCCAGATTTGCTGAACAGCCACCCAAAGGGCTTCATTACAAGTTGGTAGTATTCGAGACACTCTCTTCTCTATATCTGTCCATTAACTATCGATTTGATCTAGGTCTGGGGATTGACCAGGCCATTCCATCACGTTTACTTTATTGTCCAGAACCAATTTTTTGTCAATTTCCCGTCATGCTTTGGGTAATTGACGTGCTAAAAGACCTAAATTAGTGGCATTTGCTCAGAAACTTATGGTAACATTACCTTCTGGAGGATATAAACGTTAAGTGTATATCCACGATTGTCCTAGACCAATATGTGAGCCATGGTCCAATATATGAACCCCACTCCACAGTAGGAAAATATCTCCCACACCATAAGCACCATTTTAAGTTATTTTTATTTCGAGTTTTGGATTGAAATCCGAGTTATAGGGTCTTCTGACATAGGTATGTAATCCCATGTCTCCAAATAAAACAACAATGGATTCATTTGTCCATAGAACATTGATCCACTTTTAAGCTGGTCATTCTGAGTTACTGTTAGCAAACTTCAAACGACTTGCAGCATGCTTAAGTGAGAGTAAGGGCACTTTTTCGAATCTACAAGCGTTAATGTTGTTGTTTTGTAATCTTCGACGAACATTTTCAGCATTTGCTGTCCTTTTTTAGCTCTAGCGCTGCCGTAAATGGGGCCTTCTTCCATTGTCTTTACAAACATCTAACCACTTATGGTGACAAACGTCCCTTGTGACTAAGTTTTTCAAGCTCTAAAGTTAATTTTGTTGAATTTTTAATCATTTTATAAGCGCATCCAACTTATTTTCCTGTTTCAGAATATGGTTTATGTTCAGAAATTATATTTTTTACAAAAGCACGTTTTTGAGGAGTGTAATGTTTCCAAGTCGTATTTTTATGAAAATAAACATCAAATTTTGTAATGAATTAATTTTTTTGTAAATAAAAACTATCTTCCTTTAGTATTTAACACTTTTATTTTAATAATTTAAACAATATAAATTTTTTTAATAAAATTTTGTCATTCGGTGCTATTTTATTGACTGCACTGATTCAGAGTTTTTTTAAATTATCGATCATTATAAAAGAACCGTCCACAATTTTTGGAAAAAGTAAAAACATTTAAGGGGTATATACTTAGTATAAGAGTATTACATATTTACTTTAAACGAATACACACATAATATTTTGTTATAATTGGATGAATAGAGATTTTGTCATTGGTGATATTTTTTTGACCGGCACTGTACATAAAATTCGGGTTTTCCCCTATTTAGTTTAAAAAAAATATTTTGTAGTGTTAATAAAAACAAACAAAAAAAAAAAACTTCCAGAAATTAGAACCACAGGTTCTAATTTTGGAGCGTCCAATACATTAAAATAGCCGGTTCTAATTTCTGGACAGTTCTAATTTGTGAGAGTTCTAATTTGTGAGATTCTACTGTAAAATAGTTTTATTTAGTTTATTTCTATATTGTTTATATTGAAATTCATAATTTTGATTTCTTTTATTATTTTTCCATTTTTTAAAAAGTTTATCCCGATATTCGCAGCATTGCACTAAATCATCACTGATCCACGGATTTGTAGATCTTTTTTTATTTGTTTTTTTGATCACTTTAGATTTTTCATAGATTTCATTAAACTTTTTATTGATATTGTTATAGAAATTATTTATATTGTTTTGGTTTATTAAATTATTCCAATTAGTTTCATTTATTATTTTGTTAACTTTAAAAGTACTTATGTATGTCTCTTGATTTGAACGGTTTAGCGATCTCTGATGGTTTATTTGATCGTTTGAAACAACATGTTCGATATAACAAAGTAAAGAAAAGTGATCTGATATGGTTGTTTTAATTACGGCGGCATGAGCATTAGCTTGAGTTCGTGTGCTTTTGACGAGACAATGATCAATACATGTCTGTGTGTTTTTTTTAACATCGATTCGTGTTGGTTCATTTATCATGATTTGTAACCCGTTTGACTGACACATATCGATATAGTTCGTAACCGTGTTATTATTACACAAAATATCAATATTTATATCACCCACGATAACAACGTCTTGTTTGATACGAACTTGTTTGATCACTTGTTCTAATTCTATTATAAACCTGTTTTTGTTCAGTTTGGGTTGGCGGTATATTGCTAGGAGCGAAAGAGGTTGTTTGTTTATCTCAATTTCTAATTGTATAAGTTCAAAGAAGACAGTATTTATTTTTATTTGCGTGCAATTTATGTTTTCTTTTATATACACTACGACACCCCCGCCTTTTTCTTTTTCCCTGTTCAAAAAATAAGAGTTGAAACCATATATATTGTAAAAAGAAATTTCTTCGTCGGTTATGTTTGTTTCGACGAGAACAATAATTTGAATTTTTTCTATTATGTTATTTATTGTTGTTAAAAAAGTTTGAAAATTTTTTCTTAGTGATCGAATGTTCATGAATATTAACGAAAAGGGATAACTTAAATGATTATTTTCAATTTGACTAAAATGATCATAATTTAATGTTGTTTTTGGATTCATTTTAGATTTTTAAAGATTATTTATTTAATTTTGGTTATTTTTGATTTTTTTTTTAAAGCGAAACGAAATTTTATAAATTGTTTTAAAATTCATTATTTATTAACTCGATATCAGTTGTACTATGAATCATTATTTTCGGGGAGTTATCGTTTTTTCTAACACATACTGTGCCATTTTGGATCCATACGTGCTTCCAGTTACACTCTTTAGCCTTGGTTTTAGCAGACCATAACAATCGGCGATTATATGCTGTAAGCTGGTCGTTTATATATATAAAATTATTATTTACGTTATCGTTGGCTTGATTAAGTAAATTTTGACATTAAACTCCGTTAAATCGACAGTTAACAGCTAACTGGACATTGTGTAATCCGCCCTAAGTCTGGTTTTACTGCTCAAAAAAACCTAATATAACCAAAGTCAAATCAGAAGAAAATCTGAAAAACAGCAAAAAAATATATTGATTTCAGCTGAATATCTGCTCATTTTAACAGAAAACCCTGCTGATTAAAGCAGAAAAATTCAGCTAAAATATTAACAAAAATATTTTTGTAAACTTAGCAAACAGAATCAGTAAAATTACAAAAAAAATTCTTTTATTTTTTAAAACTGAATGACAGAGAATTTCGTTAAAATATACATTTCTGCAGAAAAATCTGCTAAAACTTTGATTTTTAAAACTGAAAGCCCGACAGAGAATTTTGTTAAAATATCCACTTCTGCAGAAAAATCTGGTAAAAGTTTATTTTTTTTAAAATGAAGCCCCGCTTTACAGTTTTTTTAACATGTGAATTCGGTATGAAATCCATCCAAAATTTACGGTTTTTTACGAATTAGTTAAAACAAATTATGAAAATAAATGCTCAAAAAAGTAAAAATTTTAAATTACACATGAATTACTCATGCAGACAATTACACATGGGCTACACATGAAAAAACAAATTACATATAATATGTGTAATTACACATGAGGTGGCAACACTGACCTAAATGCTCTCTTATGTATAGATCAATTATCCTTTCCATTGTTTTTAAAAGAAAAGATGTCAAACTGATTGCTCTGTAATCTTTTGCCGTCGCGTGGTTCAGTTTACCGCTTTTTGGCAAGTATATAATGCTTGCTTTCCTCCAACCTTTTGGTATATAGCAAAAATCGATAAAAGATGCGAATTGGAGACGTTCTGAAACATTGCCAGAATAATGCCGCCAGGTCCAGGTGATTTATATGGTTTGAACCTATTTTATTCGGTCAGCAGTTAAACAATTTTCTGGGATGATCGCGGGGTTATCACGGATTACATTTACTGCAATTGGGTTTGTCCTACATTCCGGAAAGTGTGTCGCAAGTAGAACATCGAGTGTTTCATCTGCACTTTCTCTCCATCTATCATGACTTTTTTCAGTAGGGTTAGTGGAATTCTCTTCTTCGATAAAATTTTTTCTTAGCCTTGCAGCTTCAGTGGTATGTTCAATATTACTACAAAGGTTTTCCCAGCTTATTTTCTTTGATTTTCGTATTAGTTTTTTTAAGCTTTATAGTTCACTTCTGTATTGCGCCCAGCTGTTATCTGTGTTGCCCAGTCTAGCGTGCTTAAATAAGTCCTGCACTAAACTGCGAGCACTTGAAAGTTCTCTAGACCACCATGGAGGTTGGGGTTTCATGCGACTATACATTAAGGGGCAAGATTTTTCAAAAGATACGCGTAAAATTGACGTAAATTTATCATTTACCAGGTCTATAGTATTGTCATCCAAAATTTCTCGCATTGGTAGAGCAACCAGTTGCCTGTTTACTAAACTACTAAATTTACCCCAATTGGTTTTCTCAGGGTTTCTATACGATTTATTTGTCATCAAATTTTCTAGCTTTAAATATTGTGATCCGAGCAAGAAGCCTTTTCAAGGATTCCCCACTCGACTATGTTCAAATCAGGTTTATCAGTGAATAGTGTTAGGTCTCAAAACATTTTTACTTGCAGGACCTACATAGGTTCAGAACCATTATTCGCAATGTTAATATTAGTATCCTTTATATATTGGAATAAGTCTTCCCCCTTTCGTTAGTATCTGAGGAGCCCCATAAAGCATTATGCGCATTTGCGTCACAACCTATTATTATGTACACGCGAAGTAAAACTTGTAGATCTAGCGGAGGTGATTCTCTGTCATGCGCCATATACGAGGACACGAGATGGTCCTTCGTCCTATTTTGCATAGAGTTGTAGCCAAATCGTCGGTACTGTATTGCTATAGAAGAATTGCTTGCTAAAATGGCTGCACGTTTCCTACCTTCAGCTTGCGAGAAAAATAAATCATAGTCTGTTGCCGTGAGCCCTTTAATTTCACCCGTAGCGTCCACCCATGGCTCTTGGATAAGCGCTACATCAAATGATGTAGGGTCATAAGTAGTGCCGCCGAAGTTGCTCTACTGTGATGTAAGTTGATTTGGATCAGCTTCATCATTGGTGGGTGGTATAGTTTCGCTGGTGGGTGGCTTGCCTACCTCTAGATAAACCTCTTCCAGCGTGATGTTTGTAGTGGCTTTCAAGAGAAGATCCAGATCTCATTCAACCTCACCATTTTCCAATGCATGTGGATTGTTGTCACTTGGACTCTTCATTTTAGTCGCAGATACACTACCGATATACCCCAACGCATTTTGCCAAACCTCGGATAAAGGATATCCTCAGGCTGCTTATTTATTTGCGGGATGAAGGTATATCCTTTGTCCTTGTCAGTCTTTGGTAACACCTTCAAATCGCGCCAGTCATCGGTAGGTATATCCGGGTTTTGGCGTTGAAGCAACTGTAAAGCAGAAGTTTGGGAGAATAGTGCTGGGAATACCACTTTGCCTTCGGTGCAGTTGGTATTCAGTTTCTCGGTACGATTTCAAGATCTGCACCCTCCCATAAAGGATGAGGTGCCTTATCTACATCTTTTAACCATATGAGAGACTGCCTATCATCACAACACAACAGTTTTATATTACTCATCCAGCCAGCACTATCAAAACTGGGCATTGGCTTATTAGGGTTTTCCTCCATGTACTCGATCATCATCTGAATGAGCTTGGCCTGCACCTTTAACCAATCCTCAGGGACAATTTGACCAAGAGGGTGGCCATGGTCTACCAACGCGACCAGAAGATCATTTTTCACAACCTCACTTGCTGTATTGCTCGTAGTTAGTTGAAGCTCTATCTGCCGACCCTTTTTAGACTTCTGGTCTTCAGCATTTTCATCTGACGACCTTTGCCTTTTAAGAATGCCTGCACCTAGAACTTCTTCTTCCACGGCATTAGCAAAATGGGAATTGGCATTTTGATACTTTTTTATTTTCTCGAAAAACCCACTAAATTATAAAAAAAATAAATAACAAATTTTATGAATATTCTCAAAACAAAATATTTTTTTTTCTAACATATTTCCAAGTGTAGTCAGATAAAAAATATAAAATTTTTGTTATATCGGTAATCTATATAAATTTGGCAACACCACCCACCATTGCACTGTAGCCGAAATCACTGATCTAGCGGCGCTTAAGTCAAAATTAAAAAAATTAAGATCGATAAATGTTTTTGCACTGCATCGATTACCTATACTTTACAGAAAAAATTTACGTTTTTACTTTTGTTTTGCTTTCAATATTCGCACAGCTGTAAGCTGTCAAATATACATTTTCTGCAGCACGTGTATTAAAGGAATTTGTGGCATAATTACTCAGAGTTTTTCTTGACACTTTTAAGTCAATTGTTTATACATTTTGAGCCGAAAAGTTTAAATTGAAAGTAAAAGGTATGTTTTAACTAAAAAATAAATGTTTGTGGCCTGTTCGTATCTAGTTTATTATTAGTGCATTATAGAAGTTGACATTTGTGATATAAACTATAGTTTCATGGACTGCAACTTTTGAAATTGGATCGTATTCGGTCCAATTCCTGTTTTGTTTATTATTTTGGGTTATTTTTGTTGTGACGTTTCAGTAGTTCGCGCAAGTTGTTCGGTTTTTTAGGGTCCATCTGCATGTCTAAATAAACAGTATAAACGCGATACTGACCACAATTTTCAATCGATTTGGCTTAAATTTGAAATTTAAGATTTTTTATCGAAAGAACAAAACTTAATAAATTTTTGACAAAATCGGTCCATGTTATCCCATAGCCCCCATGTTAATTTCCCCTTCCAGTTTTACTAAAAAGCCCTTACAATGGTATTTTAACAAATATCCTCTTGAAATTCGATTGTTAAATGTTTTTTGAAGCCATAAATAATCACTCTAAATTTTAACGGAATCGGAACATTTTAACTTCTAGTCCTCATACAGACCACCCTCCCGATATTCACATAAATTTCCCAAAATACATAAAAACACTGAAATAAATAAATATGGATAAAAATTAAATTCTTTATAAGTTTTATATTCACAAATATGCATTGGGCTTTATTATTTTACATTTCCGAATTAAGCGCCGCTAGATTGGGTGTTTCGGCCACTGTGAATCGGTCCAGTACCTACTTACTGAATACCCAAATTATTAAAAATAAATCACTGTGCACCATTGCGTATGATTGTGATTTAAAGGCAATTACAACATTAAGTATACGCCCTATATAGTTTCAAGCTATTTTTATTCGTGGCTATTCCTGTTGTCATAAACGCGTTTAAAACGCGACGAAGGTAATTTTTGGTATTCCTGAATACGCATTTTCTAGAACATATCATCCCCGTTCTCCCCATTTTAAGGGTGTTTTATATGATTTGTTAGAATAGAGCCAAAAATTACCGTTAGCTGGAGGATGTAGAGGGTTAATATGTTCCACAAAAATATTTGCCATAATATTTTCTACAATGTTGCTGAACATACCCTAAACGTCAGATGTAAATAACACATAGTTTTAAGGTTAAATTCAATTCAAAAAGTTAATGCCAATTAAAAAAATTACGAAATAAATTAACCCTTAATGGGCAGCCTTGAATTTGACGGGTTTTTGGTGTTTGTGTTAAGTTTTAGTCTTTGCTGTGTTCTAACTTAGTAAAATTTTTTGACCAACATTCAGGTTGTTTTTTTACAATTTGTTAGAATAGAGCCAAAAAATACCATTATGAGGGGGATTTAGAGGGTTAATATGTGCCAAAAAATATTTTCCATAATATTTTCTACAAAGTTGCGCAATATAGCCTAGACTTCAGATGTAAAGAAAAAAAAATTATTTTGGAAGTTCCAGACACAAAATTTTTTCCCAACTTTTCTTTCGGTTTGTAATAAAAAATAATAAGAAAATGTTTTTAGAAAAAAAAAATCTAAGTCGAAGTGAATTTTTTTTTTTTTTAATTTTCGAACTACCAAGTCGACTTATAGTAAAAAATCATTAAAAAATGTTTTTAGAAAAAAAATTTTAAAAATTTTCTAAGTCCTGAGAAAAATTCAAAAATTCTTGTTGCTATTTGGAAAAATTTCTAAATGTTTGGATAAATATTACCGTCAATTTTGGATTAAAGCATATTAAAATTGAATTAATTAAAAAAAATATGTCTGGGATGGGCTAAATGAAAAAATGTCTGAGGTGGGCTAAATCGAGTCTGGGTGGTCTAAATCGAGCCCCCTTGCTACGCCTATGCCCTTGTCTTTCAGAGGGCACCCACCAATTGTCCTGAAACTTGCATATTGGAATGAGTGAAGAAAAATAAGAGTTACCTGTTTTTTAGCTGCCCAATCTCAAATTTGAAAAATGGTTGCCACCTCATGAAAAATGTGGTCTTTCAGGAAAACCCGAATAAAGTCCGAACTAGCAGGAATTTCGCGAAACGCAAAAATACAGGCCAGCTTAATTTTAATAGAGATTATAATATATAATTTTTCCGGTTTCATCGAATGTACCTCTCCATACAAACTTCCCCAAAGTTTTCTCATTTTTGAAAATAAGGACGACATCGAATTTGCCGATCTATGCACCATTGGATAGGCCTCCAAAAACCTTTTCAATCTGTGTAAAATCTTTTGAACAAATGTGAAAAATCCTCAAAAATTTTAAATAAATCCCTTTGACCCGCTAAATGTGAGATTGGGCAGCTAAGAAAAAACAGGTATCTCTTATTTTGTTCAGGACAATCGGCGAGGGTCCTCTAAAGGACCTCCCTTTTTAGTGTGGCAACTAAACCAAATTTCAGCAATATTGAAGTTGGTCAAGAATACTCATGATTGATTTCACTAAGAATGACCCTTCACACTTGCTGTTTTTGAGTGTTTAAAAAGTCTTTGTTCTGTGTCTATTTCGTTTTACTCTGTTACTGGTGTTTTCTTAAACAACTTGTTTAAGGTCGTAAGTGTGAACCGCGTATTAGTCCAACAATATCAGTTATGTATTTGTCTTTAAGGTTATGTTGTGAACATTGTTTCCAACAGGGTATCTAGCATGATAACCTTGTTAAATCTAATTAAATTTCTAACAAGAAAACTCAAATTCTTTGTCATAATTCCAGGTATAGAAATACAAATCATATATTTTTGTATAAAAAGTAGGTATACATTCAAATAGCATACAATTTTTCTTTTTAACGCGTGATATTTAACAGTTTCATTTACAATTTATACTCTCTGTATTGTTTTTCTACAAAATTGTAATTTATTTGTGTATGTATGAATAAATTCATATTTTTTATTTGGATTTCATTTACAATTATTATATTATTTTTTTTGTTTTGTTACTAATCAAGTGCGTGTTAACAAACAATATTCTTTAATTTCCTGCGAATATTTCTATACAAAATAAATGTATTCATATGCATGAACGAACGAATGAATGTCTGAATCTGAGCGATTTGATATGCGGAATAAATAAATAAATGTTTTTTTTAAATGTGTTTTTGAAAACAAAAATTATGCTCTCATGTTAAACATAAATTCCAATTTAATTTGTACAAGTTTGTATCAAAATGACAGCTTACAATAATAAAAAATAGCCTTTAATATCATTAGATTTGACAAGTGAGTTGTTTATACTACTTATGTGGGATTAGACTGATATTTTTTCTTAAAATTTTTAAAGTCTCCTCCCAAATTTTGCTTCTGCTAGACCTAAAAGCGTTGAATTACAAATTTGAGGCAATCTATATTTTATCGTGACAGCTACAATCAAAAAACCTCGAAAAATTTTAAATTTAAAAAAATTTGAATCAAAGACTTTTTTCTTATTTATTGCACATCCAATGAACCAACACCAAATAATTGTCCAAGTAGACTGATTAAGTGATATTAATTACACAGTGATACAAAATCGGACTTTCGGAATCGGAATGGGATGAAACCAAAAGAAAATGAAAGCTGACATAACAAAACCCTCAAGGCTTTTTTTTTAGGTCAGAGCTAGATTTTTTTATACGCATTTAAAGTTGTTGATTTTAAAGGATTTAAAGTTTTTGTGTACTAACCATGTTCTACTTTAAAGGCCCCTGGTGGTGCTCTTATTGGACATGTAGGGTCCAGTTTCCAAACTTAAGCTCAAAATTACTTCAGCTATGACTGGTATGAATTTTGCTGCAATCGGTCCAGTACCTATTTACTGAATAGCCAAATTATTAATATAAACCAGCGGTTACCAACCTATGGTACGCGTACCACTAGGGGGTACGCGAAACTGTCCGCGGAGGTACGCACAATTTTAGTAATTTGGACATTTCTTTGGATTAACCTTTCAAAGCTGGTTCCGCATCTGGCTTCCAAAGTTTTCCATAACGTCACGTTTTTAAGAAAGTTGAGTTCAAAGTTTACAAAAAACGTATTTTTGTGCAATTTACACTCAAAAAAAAACTGTAAAGTTAGCAAAAAAAGCTTGTAAACCTACAAGAAAATTTGCTGATTTTAAACCCACAATTTTTTTGGTAAAGTTGGCAAAACCGTTTTGCTAAAAATAAGTTAACTGAAATAATTTTTATTTCAACTTAGTTCATACACATTTGAGGACCCCATTGGGTTCGGACCCAATAGGTCCAGACCCCGATGGGCCTAGACCTAGTTGGGTTCCTTAAAAATCGTCATAGTTTTTGATTCAAAATTTGTGTCCGTTTCGCTCTACCTTGCTTAGTTTTTGAGATACGTGATTTTAGGGGATCACTGGGGTCTTGAGAATTAAAAAACTCGATAACTTCAAAAATATTACTCGGAGAGCTTTTGGTTATTTTGCGGTCTTGTTCTACGTGTTGAGAGCTACAAAAACACTTTTGGACTTTTTGTTGTGTCGGCAATATTTACCGAGATATGAGAATTTTAAAATTTTCGGGAATGCTAGCTTTTTTGGATCCAAAGTTAGGTCCCATTAGGGTCCACACATGTGAAGAGGACCCGCGAAAGTATGCAGATTCTAAGAACCAAAAACGCCCTCCAGTTTGCTCTATCTGGCTTAGTTTCCGAGATAGCGCCATTTTAAGTTTTCGGAAAATAAAAAAAAAAATTGACCATTTATTTTTGCTAATGTTAGCAAAAAATCTTGTAAAAATGTTGTCAACTCAATTTCAAATTTAGCAAAAGAAAATAGTTCAAAGTTTGTTTAAAATTGCTAATGTGCTAAATGAAGTTTACAAGAATTTTTTGCTAACATGCTAATCTCAACTAAAAATTTGCTAAAAGTTAGCTAACTAGCATTAGCAAAAAAAAATTAGTAAATCTACTAACGTATTTTTTTGAGTGTAGATAGAATTTTTTGCGATATTTTGAGATCTGACCACTTGTTTTCGATTAACCTTTCGATGCTGATTCCAAATAGGGTTTCCAAATTTTTCTATGATCTCAGGTTTTTGAGATAATGTATGTCAAAGTTCTAAAAAAACGTGTATTTGGGCAGTCTTAAGACGGTTTCTGATAGAGTGGATATTTTGGTACCATTTTGTTAAGCTCAAAATGTCATTTCATTGTACATATATACGGTGGTGTTTCATTCGAAAAGTCACGGAATTGTTGATCTGACCTTGTATTTAAAAAAAAACATTTAAAAAAAATCCAAAAATCTATGATGTGTTTTTGGAACTTTTTTTAAGAGTTCAAAAAACGTCCGATGTTTTAAATTTTGGTGTAGAATCAGTGAAATCTGATTTGCAATATTTTCAGCTGTTTTTGCTCTGCAGAAAAATCAGCTCAAAATCCGCGTTTTCAGATGCATTGAACCACCCCAAGGAGCGAAAATTTTTCCCGAAAAATACCACCATTGTTTTGATCTCCCCTAAAGCCTTCAAAAAAATGATAATATCCGCAGATGAAAAATTTAAAAATTACCTCTAATATTTATATGAGAAGTTTTTAACGAAAACAAAAAACTCGTTAGGGGGTACGCGGCTGACAAAATTTAAAATTAGTGGTACGCGAGGTAAAAAGGTTGGTAACCGCTGATATAAACCAATGTACACCGTTGCGTATGATTGTTATTTAAAGGCAATTATTAATATAAACTACTTAACTGGACACCGTTGCGTATGATTGTTATTTAAAGGCAATTACAATATTAATCATTCGCCAAGCATTTATTATTATAATTATAATAAAAGTGCACTAACTTCAAATGCGTGTAAAACAAAATCTAGCTCTGAACTAGAAAAAAGCCTTGAGGAGTTTGTTATGGAATATGTCAACTTTCATTTGCTTTTGGTTTCATCCCATTCCGATTTTGAGTGTTGCACTGTGTTATTGAGTAATAGCTTTAACGCACCCAACAATATAGCGTTTTTTTTTACATTTTTCAACTTTGAACATTCCTTACCATGAACTAATGACAATTACTCTTTAAGGTTCCCCTTAACTTCAGTGGCGAGCACAGCTTTTGGGTTGGGGGGGGAGGGGGGGGTGGGGACATTTTTTTTTTACTTCGAAAAAAATCATAAATTCAACAGAGATTCGTTTTTTTTGCAAAAAAGGTGATGGAAACCTACAAAATCATCAAATTTTTAAGTTTTTGCTGAAGGAGGTTTTTTCATGATCATAAGTATTTCGTTTAGACTTTTTTTTTTTTTAATTTGTCTTCAAAGAAAATTGTACATTTTCGTATACATAGAAAAAGTCTCATATTCCAACACATTTGACGTATAAAAAGTCTAAATCTAAGACTTCTTCTTTACAAAAAATGTCTGAGAATCGGACACTTTTTTCGTGAAGAAAAATTTTCAGATTCTAAGAACTTTTTTCTACGAAAAAGTCTAAGATTCTGATACCTTTTACTATAGAAGGTGTCTCATATTTTAAAGCATTTTTATTATATTTTTCTTAAATTAGTAGATTTGATTCGTACTGAAAAAGATTTGTTTCTACAGAAAAAGTCTCAGATTCTGAGACCTTTTTGCTAAAGAAAAAGTTTTAAATTCTCAGACCTTTTTCCTATAGAAAAAGTCTCATATTCTTAGACTTTTTTTTTGTGAAAAAAATTCTCTGTTTCTGAGAAGTTTAAACTTGAGAGCTTTTAACATTTTGAGATTCTGAGACCTTATCCCTATACAAAAAGTCTTAGATTCTAAGACCTTTTTCCCTTAGAAAAAGTCTCAGATTCTGTGACCTTCTTCCAATGGAGAAAGTTTAAACTTCTGAGTTTTTTTTCAACAATAAAAAATCTCAGACTATGAGACATTTTTCTTTTTAAAAAAGACTATGATTCTGACACCTTTTTCCTCAAAATAAGTCTGAAATTAAGAGATTCTGAGACCTTTTTCCCAAAGAAAAAGTCTCATTATCCTTTTCTTATACCTTTTTCTTTTCAAAAAAGTCTCAGATTCTGAGACCTTTTTCCTATAAATAAGTCTCAAATTTTGCGACCCATAGAAAAAGACTCAGATTCTGAGACCTTTTTTCTTTATAAAACATCTTAGATTCTGAGACTTTTAGAATTTGGGAATTCTTCCACAAAAATTCAAAAGGGAACATTTTTAAGAATGTGAAAAATTTTAGAGTTATTCTGCACGTTTTCTATAAAAAATCTCAGATTTTGAGATCTTTGTAATATAGAATAAGTCTCAGATTCTAAGACCTTTTTCCTATAGAACAAGTCTCGAAAACATTTTTTTTCTCCGACACATTTTTCTCTAGAGAAAAAGTCTCAGATTTTTCACAAAGAAACATTTTTCAATTTTCAAACATTTGCTTTTACGAATTTTTGTAGAAAAATTCTCAAAATATAAGTACTATTGAAAGATACCAAAATTCATAATAAGATTGACAGATATTTTTCCCAGAAAATGTTCAGATTGAGTCACATTTTTCCTTTAAAAAGGTAATTTTCATTCGAAATTTTTTTTAGAAAATTTCCATCTTCCTTCTTTCTTTTTTTTTCTTCCTTTTTCTTTCTTTTTTCTTTTTTCTTTTTTTCCTATTTTTTCTTTTTGAAATTTGGTGGGGGGGGGGAATTTCCCCTTTTTCCCCAGCCTTGTACCCGCGCATGCTTAACTTATCTTCAATCACAGATACCACATAATTTACAAATAAACAAGTAAAAAAGTTAAATTCGGACTTGCCGAATGTACACTCAAAAGAAAAACTCTGTCAAAAAATCTGTAAAACGACTTTCAATTTGAATTAGCAATCTTTTAGCAGATTGTTCTGCTGAGAAAGATATTTTTACTAAATTCTCTGTCATTCAGTTTAAGAAACTAACAGACATTTTACTATGTTTATACTGATTTTGTTTGCTGAATTTCATTATTTTTTCAAGAAATTTTTTTTATATAAAAAAAAGCAGAACAGATTGTTCTGCTGAAATCAGCAGATTGCTCTGCTGAAATCAGCAGATTGTTCTGCTAAAGTCAGCAGATTTTTCTGCTAAAATCAGCAGATATTTCTGCTAAAATCAGATTTCTCTGCTGTCGAACAACACACATGTTTAATAACTAAAACGCCAGATAAAAGAATAAGCTTCCGTAGCGTAGTGGTTAAGAAGTGTACTTTCAAATCGGAAGGTGGCGAGTTCGATGCTGGCTGGCGGCGTACGTTTTTTTTTCTTGTTATATTTATTCATCTCTTATGATAGATATTTAACAAACCGTGTCTGCTAAAATCAGCAGATTTCTCATATGGCTCAAAATGGGTGTATTTTCAGCAGATTTTTCTGCTGATTGGACATAGAATTTATTTTGAGTGTAGTGATACCCTCCACAATTTCTAAAAAGATTATTGAAAAAAACTTTATTAAAAGGAAATTACTTTTGAAAAAATTTTTTTTTTTTTTTTAAATTTCCGCGAAAAAAAAAATTTGTTGAAAAAAAATCCGAGACTTTTTTTGTCAAAAAATATGTTCGTACTTGTTAAAATACCATCTGGTGTTCAATTATGTTCACATATGACAACTAGCAGCCGAATTAAAGCATTTTGTATTTTTAGGTTATGTTGAATGTACTTAAATTTTTGAGGTGTCCTTACATTTTCGTTCATAATTTTAAACCGCTGAACCGATATCGCTCAAATGCAATACCAAACTTCTCGGGAGAATTTCCAATAAATATGTTAAGTTTCAGTCATTTCCGTGTAATATTTTGGCCGTGATCACCATTTCCACAGACAGACGGACATCGCTAGAATGTCTTAAAATCGATCGGGGATCATGAATATATATGGGGCATTCCAGGCCAAATCACTCACTTTTTGACCCGACCCCTTTCGATTTATTTTATTTTTGGATATGATTTAGTACTTATTAAATGCAACTCGGACACCAATTTTCAGCCTTTTATTCCAAGATGGTGTTGAGTAATCAATTTTTCAAAAATGGCGATTTTTTCAAAAAAATAAAAAAAATTAAATTTTCAATTAATTTTGACCAGTTAAAAATATAGATATCTTAAAAACGTTTTGTTGGTATTTAAATGTAGTTTTAGAAAAAAAAAATTATAAAATTATTCGATGTAATTATCACTTTTTTTTAACGTTTAAAAATTAAAATCGATTTTTTAAAAAAGTCCGAAACCTTCGATTTTTTTTAAGAAGTCTAAAAATTCTACTCTAAATTACGCCACTTTTAAGCTTTAATTCGAGATGTGATCACAATTCTTTCTATTTTTTTTTCAAATTTTTAAAATTGCACCTTTTATTTTTTGACTCTGATGTATTTTATATGGTGCTCCAAAAAAAAAAAATTTGGTAGATACTGACCCTTACTTGGCCTAAGTATATTCATTTGGAGGCAAAAATACATCTCACAAAAATTAAGGACGATCGGACATGGGTAAGACGTTCCGCATGGGCTTTGAAGTTTAAAACACGGATTACAAGGAAAAATAAGATTTTTTCCTCTTTTCGCAATTTTATTGGTACTTTTAGTTAAGTTTTAATTCAAGTGGTTACATAATTATTATATAGAGTAAAATGCCTTTCTAATAAGGTACTAAAAACTAAAATCGGTTGAAAATCAGCCAAGTTATTACAACTTCCCCAGGCATCTAATGTGTGGCAGACCAATTGATTAAGCAATACAATCCGATTTTTAAATTTATTGAAATATTCTACTGTAATAACATTTTTTTATTCTTCAAGTTCAAATGTTATTAGATGGCAAGTATTTTTGATATTGTGTTTTGCTAACATGATTTAAATTAATGTTAAAAATGCCTCCATTTTTCAACACTATTTTGAAATCTCCATTTTAAAATTTTTATTTATTTTTTATTTTTATATTTGGAAAAACAAAAAAAAATATTACACTGGAACAAGAATAATAAAAAATATGTTATTAAAGTAGATAATTTCAATAAATTTAAAAAATGGGACTCGTATTCATTAATCAAGTGGTGTTATATGCCTGGGGAAGTTGTAATAACTTGGCTGATTTTCAACCGATTTTAGGTTTTAGTACCTTATTAGAAAGGTATTTTACTCCACATCATAGTTCTGTAACCACTTGAATTTATACTTAATTTAAAATACCAAAAAAATTGCGAAAACAGAAAAAAAAATCATATTTTTCCTTGTAATAGGTTTTTTTTAATTTCAAGGACCACGGTGAACGCCTTACCCATGTCCGATCGCTCTTAATTTTTGTGAGACGTATTTTTATCCAAATGAATAATATTATCCAAATGAATAAATATTGGGTAAGTTAGGGTCAGTATCTAGCAATTAATTTTTTTTGGAGCACCACATAAAATAAATCAGACCCAAAAAATAAAAGGTGCAATTTTAAAAATTTGAAAATAGAAAGAAATGTGATCACATCTCAAATTATAGCTTAAAAGTTGCGTAATTAAGAGTAGAATTTTTAGAGTTTTTTACAAAACTATCGAAGGTTTCGGACTTTTTCAAAAAGTCTATTTTAATTTTTAAACGTCAAAATATATGTGATAATTACTTCGAATAATTTTTTCATATTTTTTTCCTAAACTACATTTAAATACCAACAAAACGTTGTCCAACTTTTTTTAAGATATCTATATTTTTTAATGGTCAAAATTAATTAAAAAATTCAATTTTTTAATTTTTTTGAGAAAATCGCCATTTTGAAAAATTTATTACTCAAAACCATCTTGGAATAAAAGGCTGAAAATTGGTGTTCAAGTTGCATTTAATAAGTACTAAAACATATCCAAAAATAAAATAAATCGAAAGGGGTCGGGTCTAAAAGTGAGTGATTTGGCCTGGAATGCCCCATATACTTTATGGGGTCCCAGATCGATATTTCAATGAGTTACAAACGGAATGACAAACTTATATATACCCTCTATCACTAGAGTGGAGGGTATAAAAAGTTATTGCAAAATTAAGAGAATATTAAAAGTGTTAAAAGTTAATGACAATTGTCCATATGTATATTCATGATCCTCGATCAATTTAAGACGATCTAACGATGGCCGTCCGTGCGTCTGTCTGTTGAAAACACGCTAACCTTTGCAAAGACTTTACTGAGGCTGTTGAAGTCTGGCTGTTGAAGTCTGGCTGTTGAAGTCTGGCTGTTGAAGTCTGGTTTGTATTGCAATTCATCGAAATCGGTCCAGTGCACTTTGGCTGAATTTTCAATTTTTGCGACAAAAAGTAAATTTTTCAAGTATAGATTTTTAAAAATTTTTTGATTGTGTTTCTTTGGAGACCTTGCAATCCCGACTTTTCTTAAAACAGCACTTTTTCTCCTTAAAATGCAATTCTGCCGATTGGATTTTTTTCCATTTTTTCCATCTACAAATGGTGTAGATGCCATCTAAAAGTATTTTGTAAACTACCGCACATTAATACAGTTTTTAGAGTGTGTGAGAAAAACATCTTCAACATCTGCATTATTTCTAAGTTTATGTTTAAATTTTATGATTTTTAATATTTTTTGTTAAAAGTGCATAAAGACAAGTGTATTTGAATGCATTAAAATACATTCAAATGTTTATTAATTTCATATGCAGCAGAAAACATTTTTATTTTTTTCCATAAATTTATGTTTACAATTTTTTGCTCTCATGCTGTTTTTATGTTTTTTTGGACTTTTGCCAGAGCACGCATTTTTTGCACGTCATTAGCATAAATTGTTTTATTTTGTTTGTTAGAATTTTTTTTTAAACATACAACAATATTTTTATGTGTTTTTTTTTTCTCCAAAACATATTTACATACTACATACATTCATAAATATATCATTGTAAAATTACCCTCCTCAAAGCTGAAAACGAAGCGATATAAAATCATAAATGTGTTGTTGGTCACTGACGCACACATCCGTGATGTTTGTGTATTTTAGGTGAAATAATAACAACACAAAAACACAACAACGACACACTGATTGGTATCGTTTGATACCAATAAAATGACTGGCTGACAGACTGGCTGGATGGCTACTGTGCCCATTACGTATACGTATGTATTTATTTATTTAAATAGTGCCTTATTATGTTTTATAATGCACACACTTGATTTTTTTGTGTTGGCCATAAATGTGCGTGCTATTCTGTAGTTTTAGCATAATTTATACACAACATTAACCACTAATAATAACAATAACAAACATCATCATCAACATGCGCCATCACTATAATCATCAATATCGTTTTAATCAAAAAGTGCGTAAATTGTTTTTGTTTTGAACATGGTGATATTACGTGGTTGCAAATGTTCCAAATTCGCAATAGTTTTTAAAATTCATAATATTATTGTATTTCTTTTAGTACATTTACTTTGTAGTTCTAGGGAACAGCATTTTCGATTGAATTTAAGAATATAAAAACACAGTGATACAAAATCCAACTATCCAAATCGGAGTGCTATGAAGCTCAAGGCACATTAAATGACATTTTCCATAACATACCCCTCTAGGTATTTTTAGATTAGTGCGAGATCTTGTTTTTACACGCATTTATAGTTTGTGATTTTAAAGCATTTAACGTTTTTGTATACCCCCACTTTGGGAGCCCCTGGTGGTGCCCTTACTGGACATGTGGTTTCAAGCGTCCAACCTTAAGCTTGAAATTACTTTAGCTATAACCGCAATGAATTTCGCCGCAATCGGTCCAGTTCTTACTGAGCGGCCAAATTATTAAAGTAAACCAATGTGCACCGTTGCGTATGATTGTTATTAAAAGGCAATTACAAGATTAAGTATACGCCTCTTACGTTAAATTGACACAAAAAACCTCGACACACGTAAACTTAATTTTGGGTCGTAGAACACTGTGGCATTCTCCGTTTTGTCAGATCAGGTCAATACCAAGAGATATTTAATTTTTCAAGTTTGCGATTTGCAAACGATTTTTTTTATTGTTTTAGAAAAAAATTTAAGATTATAAATAATTGTATTCGCTTAAACTAATTATTGTATTCTAACTAAAAAAAAGGTTCTGACCCAGAAACCAGAAAGATTAGGCTGTGCCGAATCTTTAAATACCCTCCACAATGTTAACCAATGTAAAGATAAACAAGTAGAAAAGTTAAATTCGACTTTGCCGAATATATGAATGCTCCACAATGCCTTTTTTTAAAGGATAATACATTTTTTAACGTGAACAAAATTAATAATTTTGATTAGAAATATTTTATTTTGAGTAAAAAACTATTTTTTTGTCATTTAAAAAAAAAGAAAATTACTAATTTTTTTTTGAGTGTAATGCTTTTTTTGACTATAAAATTATTTGTGACTGAACGTATGTACACAAAATATTGTAATTTTTGTAAAAAAAAAAATAATTTTTTTGAGTGTAAAATTTTTTCTGAGTGTAAAATTTTTTTTGAGTTTAAATTTTTTTTGAGTGTAATTTTTAAGTTACCAATGCTTTTAAAACTAAACAAGTTTAAAAAGCGTTGCTTTAAAACTAAACAAGTTTGGAAAGCATTTTTAAGTTACAACCAATGCTTTTAAAAATTGTTTAACACATGGCATTTAAGATGAAACCAATCTGAAATTCAGGGTTTTGCTTATAACTTTGGAACCACTGGACCGATTGAGCTGAAATCCAATACCAAATAGACCTGGGGAACGGCAAAGATACATGCTAAGATCCAGCAGTCTCATTATTGTCTTTCAAAAATTATCGTCTTTTTTATCTAGTAAATTCGCAAAACCCCTTGCCGAAATCTATTCTTTTCCTTAAGGGCACAAATTGTTTTTACATTTTGGAGAGTAGAAAAGATTCGGCACCGAAGAATTTAACACTCTCAGTGAGAGAATATACAAAAAAATGTACAAAAAACAAGTGAGAGTCTCTCACTTGTTTTTTGTACATTTTTTAAACAAATCGTCGGTGCGCCGACCAGAACACCTATGTGTAATTTTTTGATTTTTTTTTTATTGGCCCATTAGGAAGCTTATCAGGTAATGCATTTATCCCCCAAAGCGTTTCCCGCTATCTCAAATGGTTTCAAAGTTAGCTTAAACTCCTATGTGTTACCTATAATAGAAATTCTCCGGCAAAAACACTTATGTGTTATTAGTACACATAACTGTTTTTGATTTAAACGTAAAAACATTGCGTCTGCCTTTGGTTTTTTTATAAATTGATATTTTAAAAGTTTTCTGAACATATTTTTTTGTAATATTCTGCAACTTTATTGCGTAACACTGTGCAACACGATTTAAAAAAATAATTTTCAAATTTTTTTTTTTAATGCGCTTTGAATTAGCTAAAAAAAGTATAAAGTATAATTCTGAGGTAAATAATATCAAAAGATGTCTTTATTGAAATTTTAAGGCAGTCGACTTTTACAAAATAAAATTTAACAGTATTTGATAATTTACAATTTTACTTTTTTAACCATTTTGCACTTTGCAGGAACTTTTGGATTTTGACAACCCCTAGTAAAATTTGATGCAGAAAATCTTTGTAGAAGATTTTAACATGTTAATGTACGTTTTTGTGGTGTAGGTGGTGTTGTATGAGGGTATTTAAAAAAATGACAAAAACTATCCCAAAAATGTGAGATAGAGGGTTAATATGCTTTACGAAAAGATTCGCCATTACATTTCACTGAAGATACATTTTGCCATTTTTTGCATCAGAATTATATTTAATACTTTTTTTGACTTATTATTATTTTGGTTTTCCTGAAAATCACTTTCTGCATTGGTAAAGTTTTCCACCTCTTTGTGATAATAAAATTCACGTCAGAAGTTTTCAGCCTTGCAAAGTACGAAATAAAAAACATTTTGCAACAAACACATGGGATGAAAAAAAAAACACCAAAATAATTTTACGTGTGTTTGTTGTAGTAAATGTTGCATACCATCAATATTTCGCTACAAGTCCTTGCGGATATATAACTTGCAAAATTTTTACTTTTGAACAACAAATAAAAATTTATTTAAAATAAATTTAAGAACAAAAACACCTATGTGTATTATATTTTTTTATAAACATGTAAAAAGTCCGAGACAAAATCACCTATGTGTAGTTTTTTGTTAAAATCTTGTACCACTTCAGAATAAAAAAAGATTTTGTATGTTTTTCAACGCGTAATATTTTTAAATGGGTTTAGGAAAAATAAAAAAAATTTACTTTAAAAAAATGTTGAGAATTGGCTAAATAAAACGGTTTTTTTGCTCTCCTGAACAATTCATAAAAAACACATAGGTGTTCTGGTAGGCGCACCGACGAAATATAACATTTTGATTTCAAAAGTATAGATTTGGTAAAAAAGTAGTTTTGGTAAAAAAAAATTACATTTTTTTTCATGAAAAACAAAATTATTATAAAAAATTTTATGAAAACAAAACTGTTGATGAAAAAAAAGTTTTTGACGAAAAAAATGTTTTTGATGTAAAGAAAAATTTTTGATAAAAAAGAAAAATTCTGATTAATTTTTATTGAAAAATAAAAATTGTTTTATTCGACCTTTTAAATATTTTATTTTGAGTAGGTTTTCTTCGGAATTTGTCAGATCCCATGTCAAGATTATTTAGCAAAAATAAAAAAAACAAATAAAGGGTCTTTAATGACAATCGTTAATTATCAAACTAAAATATAAATACACATTCGACTCTTTTCCCATGGGGAATTAGAAGACGAAAATTTTACCATCGTAGTAAGATCACGATCATCAACTAACCAACAAACAAATATTAAAAACAGACATACATGCTGATTACCCTTGGTAATCCTATATGCATTTTTTGTTGTGCAAATCTTTACAAACACGTGTCGATTAGGTCTTCCAAAAAATGGCCAACATATGTAAATAAATTTAAAACAGAAAAATAATTTTCTTGAAAATTATTCTATGAGAAATATTGACCCTAAAAGGCAACAGTTCCAAACCCGGCTCTAAGCGAAATAAAAAAAAAATGTTCACCTGTGAAAAGTCATGAAGCAGTAGATAAACTCGCAAATAAAAAAACGAATTCATTGTATAATATTTTATTAACCCGGGCAACGCCGGGCGCAAAACAGCTAGTGTATTTATATTTTAGTTTAATCATTAACGATTTTTCATTAAAAACACTTTGCTACTTGTAGGGTTTTTATTTTTGCTTAATAATCTTGACAATAGGATATGACAAATTCCGAAACACGTGTCGATTAAGTCTTGCAAAAAATGACCAACATACTAAATAAAAATAAAACAGAAAAATTATTTTCTTGAAAATTATTCTATGAGAATATCATATCAATAGTAAAGGAAATAATGACCTCGAGCTAGAATAAATCTACTCAATAGATCCGGGACTTTTGGTGTTCACATAAGACGTTAAAAGCAGATTATCTTCAGTTTATGTTGCGTGCCAGTGCATTTTAGTCAGTACTTAAAAGAATTACTACTTATTCAATAAATTCTAAATCTCAATTGATGGCGAAAAATCCCACGAATTTTTATAAACCCTCTTGAAGTAGTGGGGAATGATACATTTCACTTCCTCATTTTTTTTTTTTTTGATATTTAAAACAAAATTAAAAATTGTTAAAAATGAAAAAAAAAAATTTGTGCTTAAAATCTTCTTTAGGCCGAAAAAACCCGCCTGGTACTTTTTTTTTACTCATTCACTTCCTTATGTCCCTTATGTCCGAGGTCAATCGGATTAAACTAACACGTGGCACCCGGCGCACAGTGGGTTCGATGGTACCCAAAATGGCGATTAATTTAGATAAGCAGTAGTTTTAGAATATTATATTTTTTTATTGATGACCTAATATAAACACGTAAAAATACATATTTTGGAAAACAAAAATTGGAAAACAATGTTTTTTAACCTGTTAGGCGTTTTTTTGTTTTTCGGAAAAAATGGTTATAGTTCACAATTTTTGCTGTAACTTTGGAATGAAAAGCGATAAATTAATAAAAAACAAGTAAGAAAATTATGGTCGGGCAAGACCGACCATATAATACCCTACACTAAAGTTTCCCGGAAAATGGGTCCCAAGTTCAAACATGGACCGATTAGATATATATTTTGTCGAATCTTTAATAAGTGTAAAAACAGAAATCAAATTCGATTTGCTGCCAATAAACCGATTTAAGTGAATATCGGGCGAAATTTCTACATGGGGCCTAAGTCCAAAAATGGTCCGATGGTAATCAGATTTCATAAGGTTATTGAATTTCGCGTTTAACATACACAAACAAAATTTTAATTAAATATTTTCTATTTTCATGAAATTTGAGAGATTTATGTGAAAATCGGGAAGGTGGTTTGTATGGGGGCTACAAGAACTGGTCTGATTTCTTTAAAATTCGGAATGGTGATTTGTGTGGATAAAACATGATTATCTGCTAAATTTCGAAAATATAACTTTTAAAATGCAGATATTAGAGTCATTTAAGCCAAAACTAAAGAGGACCTTTGTATGGGGGCTAGGTCTAAATATGGACCGATTTTTTCCAATTTCAATAGGCTTCGTCCTTGGGCCAAAAGAGGCTTAAGTTTCAAATTTGAAGTCAATTGATTAAAAATTGCGACCTGTATCGTGTTTACACCGTTTACATGGACGGACGGACAGACGGACATCTCTAAATCGACTCAAAAAGGGATTCTAAGTCGATCGGTATACTTAAAAGTGGGTCTAGGACCAATATTTCGGGTAGTTACAAACATCAGCACAAACTCATTATACCCTGTACCACAGTGTGGTGTAGGGTATAAAAAATTAAAATTAAAGTATACATAATGTGCTATCAAAGTAATTAAAGAAAGAACGCATAATATGTATTTATGTTATTATAATTTTTTTTTAAAATCCAATTTTTGTTTTTCACAAAATCTCATAAACGTACAAATTTATCTGAAAAAAGTGATTTATGGGAATACATATTATAGTATTTTATTAACTAATTATCATATATACATAAAAACACAGCATTTTAGAAAAAAAAAAATTAACAAAATTTTTTTTTTTTTTTTAATCTTTTAGTCGTTTTTTATGTTTTTAGAAAAAAACACGAAACCGTTGAACATGTAATAAAGCTACAAAAAACAACTGGAGGGGACGTTTTATTGGCTTAGGGGGGAGGGTTTACCATGAGACTATGGGGGACACCTTCCCCTCTCGATAAACGTTGCCAAAAAAAAACATGTCAGTTTTTGCACCAACTTAATAAAAATTTATCATTATTTAAATTATTTTTTCTATACACGCCCCCAAAAAGGGGCGGACCGAAAAAATTGACATTCCTGATCCCCCTTGGTTAAAATTCAGGTCGATGAACTTCATATGGCATTAAAATGTTTCATTTATTGAACAAATATACAAATAAAACTTGTAAAAAAAATATTTTTCTGGGGTAGTTTTAGTTCTTCAAGGGGGAACTTTCACCCCTGGTCCGATTTTGCTCGTTCAAGAACTTAACCAGCCTATGATCATTATACATATTTGTGACAAACTTCAGGATTCTAGCTAATGTTTTATGTACTTTATGGTGTGCTCAACAACAGACGGATGGACGGACACATAGTTAGTCACAGAATGTCTTAGAATCGATCAGTGATCAATAATATGCAATTTAAGGGGTCCTAGACCCATATTTCGATGCGTTACATATGGAATGACAAAGTGAGTGTAAGCCCATACTGAAGTTGAAGGGTATAAACACACATATAATGGTCTTGTTTAATAAATGATACCCAGACTTTTTACACAAAAATGGGAATAAAAAAAAGGCCGGGCATTGTCTGTACTTTTTTTTCTTTTAAATAAAAGCTGATATCCTATACTTTTTTAAAATCCACAAAACTAAATCCAACTATTACTAACTTAATATGTGTGGCCCATTAAATATGAAAAATATCCCAATTTCGGACCCTTTTTGAAAAAATTATTAAAAACGTTAAGACACTATTTTTATAAACAAAAAAAAAAAAATTACAATTTAGCTTAATACCTGGTGTTTAAGGTTCCATTATAAAAGATTTTCTTTTAAAAGGCTTAATACTACTAATAATCGCTTGAATTGTAAATAATTTCATTTTTTTTACTTTTTTTCAAAGACTGCAATAATTTGCTAACTTTGACAGCTCACCGAAAAAAAAGTAAACAGCTTAGTTGATTGATTTTGATAACTAGTGTTGCAGAATTTTATCTACTTTTACCCCATACCAAATTTTATAACAAAAACTTCATTTATAAATTTCAATTAATCGCCACTTTGGTACCATTTGAAGCCAATGTGCGGCGGTCAAAGTTTTGGATTTTTAAAAATTTTTTGAAAAAAAAAAAAATATAAAACTGTTAATTTTTTGTAAAGAAAGGAAATGTTTAATTATTTTCATATCTCATTACAATACACTTAGCTCAACTATTATTGTTAAACAATGAAATATTTTCTTTGTTTTAAAAAAGCTGTTTGGTCAAAAGAAATGGAGATCAAAAATTATGGATTTATTCTACTGTATTTGAAAAATTTCAGTTTATGTTTGGGTCGTTGGAAAAATTAGCTAAGAACTGAATATAAATTCTTGGACTATTTGTTAAATTTTCAATGTTTGAGCTTGGAAAAAATCGACTTAGAAATATTTTTTAATTTTTTTTTAAAAAATTTCTATAAATAATTCAGTTTTCAGCTCGACCCTCGTATCTCATTTAATATTTGCTCAATCCTTATAGAATTGGTATCTAATATACACTGATACATTATATGTTTGAGACACTATAACAAAAGAAACATAATTGCTCCGCTCTTTTCTTTTTTACAATATATTTTGTCTACTTTTTGGTACTTAAATCAAAAACCGAATATTAGTGACAGTCACTGTAGTAAAAATACAGAAAAATTGTTGCATTTTACCAATAGCCAATTTCCAAAAAATTCTGAACAAATTAAATTGTTTTGCTAAAGTTTGGTTAACGTAAATTGCAACCCCTTTAACTAATATTTTGACTAAGTTATTTTTTTGAGTGTAGTTTCGCTTTTCTGAATTTTTAATTGGGATTTCTGAATTTAAGTTGGCATTTCTTAATTTTAATTAGGATTTAATTTTATTGGGATTGCTCAATTTTAATTGTGCTTTCCTGCTTTCCATTATGATTTTTAAATTTAAAAACTTGTAAAATGATTTACAAAAAAAAAATCTTGTCACCAATACGATGACTCTTTGTTACAAAAACAAAAATTTGTTAAACATTTTATCATATCCTTTATTCAGTGTAAAAGACGAAATTGGACTTGAGAACATTTAAGAACTTTAAAGTATCATAAATAAGTTAATATTTCCTAAAAAATACATTCCTAGCTTTAAATTAACAATATATTATTCTGACAACAACTTGATAATACAAATTATGACCAGTTTTAAAAAAATCCCATCCTCAACAATAAATTGCACAATTAATTGTTTAAATTATCACCATAAATTACTATTAAGAAAGACAACAACATTTTAAGTAATTTAAAATTTTATTTATTACTGCAAAACATCTGGAGAAACTTTATTTTCGTGAACTATTTATTATTTATTATTTATTATTTATTATTTTACCCAAAAACAAAACTGTTTTTCTGTTTTTTTTTTTTTTTAGAAATTAAATATATCAACAAACTATTTATTCAATCAAAACAAAGAAAAGTATTTTTTTAAAAATAAACTGCGTCAAATTTAAAATTTTTGCGTATTTTATTTAATTTCAGGAATGTGTTTATAATATTTCACATTTAACGCATAAAAAATTGTTTATTACTTTTGTTATACTATTAATAGTATATTAAGAAATATTTAAAAAATATTTTTTTTATATCTATTTGGGAAATATTTAGGTTAAGCTTAAAAATAGCAGCTACCATGGACGTATACAAGGGGGAACCGGGGGCGCGTGCCCCTTTTTCGATTTCGAAATTTTGAAAATTTAGTACGCTACAATGCAATATTAAAAAAAGTGAGAGTGTTACTTTCGGCTGTGCCGTGTTAGTGGGAGATGTTATGGGGCACCTTCACATTGCGATTTTTAACTTCTTCTAAGATAAAAATGTTGCATTTTCTTAGCAAAAGAACAAAAAACCCAGCAAAAAATTCAGTTTTTCTTAGGTGGGTTTATACCCTATTCACACTTACACTTTTAAACCGTTTTTAGCAATTATTTTAAAACCGATTTAAAACTGTACGTGTGATTAGGGTATTAGTTGTCCAAGGGGGAACTTTTTTCCCTTGGTCCGATTTTGCCCATTTCTTAACCGGCCTAGGAATATAAGACATATTCGTGCCAAACTTCGGAAGTCTAGCTCTTTTATTTTGGACTGTATCGTGTCCTCTACAGACGGACAGACGGACGGACGGACATCGCTAGAATGTATTTAGAATCGATCACTGGTCAATAATATAGGGTCGTAGACCAATATTTCGATGCGTTACACACGGAATCACAAGGTGAGTATACTCCCTAGACTGCCCAGAAAAAAAGCGAAGTTTTTATTTTCTTGGGGGATACCTGCGAATTTTGTTCCTTTTTGTGCAAAAAAATTTCGGTTTTTTTTTTTGGGATTTTTAAAATAATAATTAGAGGTCGCGAACTCGCGTTTTATAACGATTTATTTTTTTGAGTTTTTTATTATTTTAAATTGTTAAATATGATTAATTTGATAAAATATTAATAATTTCAGACAAAAATAAATTAAAAATTAAATATCGCGCATTCCATGAGATGTCTCCCAGCATATAATCAAATGTTCTTTAATTTATTTGAAATTTTGCACACATGAACACTTTGGAGCTATTAAAATAAATCAGTTGATAGTTCCGAGAAAATCCGTGAATTCGCGAATATATTCGCGTTCGCGAATTCGTGGATTTTCGCGAAACTAAAAACGAATTTATATTAATTGCTACATAGTGTACCTGTGTGCAAAATTTCAAATAAATTAAAGAACATTTGATTAGATGCTGGGAGACATCTCATGGAATGAGCGATATATAATTTTTAATTTATTTTTTTTTTTGTATGAAATTATTAATATTTTATCATATTAAACATATTTAACAATTTAAAATAATAAAAAACTCCAAAAAAATAAGTCATTATAAAACGCGAGTTCGCGACCTCTAGATATAATTTTAAAAATCCGAAAAAAAACCTAAATTTTTTTGCACAAAAAGGAACAAAATTCGCAAGTATCCCCAAAGAAAATAACAACTTTGGTTTTTTCTGGGCAGTCTAATACTCCCATACTGTGGTTGGAGGGTATAAAAATAAACATAAGTTTTTTTTAAGTTTTTTAAGAAATTCTAACTACCATGAATTATAAGATGTTGGCCTCGTGATTAAAAGTCCGCGTTCAAAATATTTATATCACGTACCGTTTTTAAGATATTCGAGTCTTAATATTGAAAAAAAGCTAACTTAGCACTTTTTGGGTACCCGTAACGTATTCTTACGGTGCTGATACAAAACAGGACTTGATATTATATGTCAATGATCCGATTTTTTCGGATTTCTTGACTTGGAATCAGGAGGTAGTTTTTTAATGAAATCAGGTCCTCCTTTGTGGAAGAAACTTAAGAATATGTTACAGTAGAGTACCAAAGTGCTCTTAAATATATTTTTTACTGTAAACCGCGAATATCTCGAACCGGTACTTCCTACAAAAATTTGGATGGCAGATCAGGAAACAGGATACCAAGATCTATTGGGGTCGAGTATTGTTTTTAAAAAAACAGTTAAGTTTTTCAGTCTACTACACTTTTTCTATATTAAAAGTATCAAACTCTGAGAAATTTATTTTTCTTATGAAAAAATCTTACACTCAAAAAATTATGTCATTAACTGTTTGTAGTTTATTTAAAAAGCTTTCCGTTCAGTCCTTTTTAAAAGAAAAAACATTTGTTTGATGTTCAGTTTTTATTAATGACTACTTCAGTCCTTTGTTTCAAAAATAACACACTTAAAAATAAAGACTTTCATTAACATTTAATTTTTAAAGTCATTTATTTTTGTTCTGTAAGTAAAAACTACTGATTATTCTTTTGATTTTTAATGATTTGTGTAAGTAATTTTTTTTTAAATTGTTGGTATTTTTTAATGAAATATTATTAGTTTTTACCTACACAAGTCAGTTATTTTTTTGTAGAAATAAAAATCAAAAAATTATTTATGGAAATATAAAAACATGTTTGTATCAAGTGACTTTGGCACGATGGGTAGAGTGTCTGGCCAGAATGTAGTTGATTGCGGGATCGATTCCCCAAAAATTTTATTAAACATTTTTAAAAATGTTTAATAGGTTATTTTTTTGTTTTCGTAGGTTATTTTTTTGAAATTTGTTGGTAAAAATAACAGAACTATCATTAATTTTTAATGTTTTCGTAGGTTATTTTTTTCGAATTTGTTGGTAAAAAAGAGTGAAAAAACGTAATTTTTTAATGTTTAATGTTATTTATTTTAGAAAATTTTGTCAACAGTAAAAAATAAATGTTGATGTTTTTAAAGCAAATGAATAATTACTGGGATGGTTTTCAATTGTTTATTCACTGGTTTTAAGTGTGTTTTTCATTTGTTTTTGCCTACAAAATATTTTGAGTGTAGACTTTTTTTTTAGAAAAATCCTCACATGGTACTCGGAAACAAGAATAAATCTAAAAGCGTGACCACCAGAAATGTTTATTTATAAAAATTTGTTCGGGATGTTTAAGAACAATTTTGAGATAAAAAATTAAAATTGTCGATTTAGCTCTTTTTGCAAAAATCGGTCTAAGAATGTAATTTCAAATCTTCTCGAAAACGTAAGTGATATTAAAATACGACAAAGGACAACATTTAATCAAAAAATTAATTTCGAAAATTTTCATGAATTTCATGTAAATAGAAATGGATACATTTTCAAATAGAAATGGATACGAGTTTTCAAAAACAGAAACACCTAAAAAAAATAACGTATTTGGAGTCGCGGAAAGTGCAAAATACGCATTAAACAATTTTTCAAACGAAAATATCTCAATATCGAAATGTTCTAAATCCAATTTGGGTTGCTTTTTTGGATTTAGGAAGATAATTTTATATAAAATCAAGTCCTTTTTTTTACTGACCTAAGAATTAGGTGGGGGGGGGGGGGGGGTATTTCGACATCGAAATTAATCGGCGGTACCTAAAATTTTTTTTTGGGTTGTGCTCCCCCCCCCCCCTTTTAAAATTCCTGGATACGTCGCTGGCAGCAACGGTGGCATTTCATTTAATAAATCTCCAGAATCTGAAGAATTCTGTTAGTAAAAGATTTCAGAAGCACTAAAATGTCCACAAGATGTAAGGGACTAAAAAAAAGTCACCCCTGACATACTGCTGACTCTCCCTTTACAAAATTGCTGACATCTTCATGCAATTTTTCATGAAAATGTCCCCAATGACATTCTAAATATGCCATAATTCAGGGGCCCCTGGTGGCGCCCTAATTGAACATGTGGGGTCCAGCGTCCCAATTAAAGCTCGAAATTTGGTTAGCTTTAACCGGTATGAAATTCGCTGCAATCGGTTCAGTACTTACTGAATGGCCGAATTATGAAAAATAAACTACTCAGCAACGTTGCGTATGATTGCTATTTAAAGGCAATTGCAAAATTAAGTATGCGCCCCTAATACAGTTTTAAAGTAATTATAATTATAATTATAATTATAATTATAATTATAATTATAATTATAATTATAATTATAATTATAATTATAATTATAATTATAATTATAATAATAGTTCACGAACTTCTAATGCGTGTAAAAACAAACGCACACTAAATTAAAAGCCTGTTAAAAATACAAATATAATGGATCAAATATTACAAAAACTGAATGAACAAGAAGCCTTTAATAAAACACTCTTGAGTCGACTAGAACGTCTCGAAAATTTTGTTTCAAATAAATAATGGCAAACACAATTACACAATTAAACATTATGGCCTGGAATGCAAACGGCTTATTAAAAAATAAAAATGAACTTGAAATTATATTAACTAAAGAAAATATTGATATATGTTTGATATCTGAAACCCATCTAACTAACCAAATATCCGTTAAATTTAAAAACTATGATACGTATACTACAAATCATCCTCAAAATAATGCAAGAGGGGGAAGCGCTGTAATCATAAAAAATAACATACATCACAACGAAGAAGAAGGTATTTGCATGGAGGAATTTCAAGCCACAACAATTGTTTTGAACCTTCAAGGGAACAATGTTTCAATAACTGCCCTTTATAGTCCACCAAACCACAAAATAAAATCAGATTTATATAAATCGATACTTTCTAAATACAAAGGAAGACTAATCATTGGAGGAGACTTCAATGCAAAGCACTTACAATGGGGTTCACGTACTACTTCAACAAAAGGAAGACAACTATTTAGTGCAGCGAAACAAATGGGTTGCTATTTTCTTTCCACAGGAAAACCAACTTATTGGCCATCTGATTTAAATAAAACACCAGATCTTATTGATTTTTTTTATTATTCGTAAAATATCTAAAAATATTCTTCAGATAAAAGAGGGAGTGGATTTGAACTCAGATCACTCACGGATTTTTCTTATACTTAATGGACACATTAAGCTTCGTGATGAAAAACCCTACACAAGAAATACTAAATTTAATTTCTGAAAAAAGAATTCTAAGAAGAAGATGGCAACAAACCAGATACCCTTTTATAAAAACACAGCTGAATTATTATACTAAACTCATCTCTTCCAAAATAAAAGAAATAAAAAACTAAAATTTTAATCAATATCTTATAAATCTGTCTCCAAATAAGTCAAACGAAAGATCCTTGTGGAAATCAACAAAGTACCTTAGCAGGCCTATAAAACAAAATCCACCAATCAGAAATCAATCCGGTACATGGGCCAAAAGCGATTCCGAAAAGCCGAAGCTTTTGCTCAGCATCTTTTCAATACGTTTAAACCACACAACTCAATGTTAGAAACTGAAATTCAACTATTTACAGCATCTGATATAGAGCAAGAAATAATGATTGGCTTAAAGCCAGGTAAGAGCCCCGGATTTGATTTAATCACTTCCGAAATTTTAAAAAATCTTCCTTACAACGGAATTTTAAAACTTAAGAATATAATAAATGCTTGTATTACTCTAAAACACATACCATTATGGTGGAAAGTTTCTGAAGTAATAATGATCCCAAAGCCTGGTAAACATATAAAAGAAGTATGTTCGTATAGACCTATCTCACTTTTACCAGTTATGTCAAAGCTATTCGAAAAGCACTTTAACAAACGACTTAAAGAAATTATAGTTACGAAACAGTTGATACCAGAACACCAAGTTGGATTCAGAGAGAAACACTCGACTATTGATCAAGTTCATCGTATAGTGTACACAATTGAAGAAGCGTTAGAAACAAAAAAGGTTTGCTCCGCAATATTTTTAGATGTTGCACAAGCTTTTGATAAGGTATGGCACGAAGGTTTGGTAGATAAACTGAAGCAATTCCTTCCACAACAATACTCTGATATCCTTATATCTTACCTTAATGATAGATATTTTAGAATAAAATACGGCACTAAATACTCATCGTTATATTCAATAGAGGCTGGTGTACCGCAAGGTAGTATACTTCGGCCTACTCTTTATCTAATATACACCTGCGATATTCCAATACCGAACAATGGTACCATCGCAACTTTTGCTGATGATACATGCATACTGTCAGTATGAATGAAGCTTAATGACAAAAAATCAACTCACATAAATTTTACAAAAAAAATTGTTCGTTACTTGCCAATACAAATATCTGGTAACCAAATACCATACGTCAACAACTCGAAGTATTTGGGGATGACACTTGATGCCAAACTAAAGTGGAAAGAGCACATAAAAATAAAAATTATGGAACTGAACATAAAGTATAACAAACTTAAATGGTTAATTGGTAAACATTCAGATTTATCAATACAAAATAAATTACTCGTTTACAACCAAATTTTAAAACCTGTATGGTGCTATGGAGCGCAACTTTGGGGTTGTGCTGCGAAAGGCCACATCGATATGATCCAACGCTTTCAAAACAAAGTACTGAGAAATGCAGTAAATGCACCTTGGTATATTCGAAATTCTGATTTACACAGGGACTTAGGCGTAGACCTTGTTTCAGATGTTATTAGAGATTATGCTACATCACACTCTTTAAGGATTCAAGAACATATCAACTCTCAAGCTTCTATGTTAGGCAATGATTTATTATATACCCGTAGGCTGAAACGCCATAAACCACAGGATCTGATCTAGTGGGCTCTTATTAAAAATTTGTAAATATTTTAGAATAATATTACTTGTTAGTTAAGTACTAGTTGTAATCTTATGAAATATAGAAATAAAATCCAATTTTATAACTTTTCAATAAAAAAAAAAAAAAAACTAAATTAAACAAGTGAGAGTGTTAAATTCGGCTGTGCCGAATCTTTTATACCCTCCAAAATGTAAAAAAAAAAATTGTCAGGGGCGTTTGTTTTTTTTGTGGGTGGGGGGGGGGTGGTGATGGGGGTCAGTGGGGGATGTTGACAGCACCTTCCCCTCCCGATAAATATAACAAATGTTTCATTTATTTAACAAAAATACAAAAAAAACATGTAAAAAAGGTGTATTTTTTCAGAGGTTGGTTTAGTTCTTCAAGGGGGAACTTTTTTCCCCCTTGTCCGATTTTGCTCATTTACGAACTTAACCTGCCTATTAACATAAGACATATTTGTGCCAAATGTCGCGAGTCTATCTCTTTTATTTTGGACTGCATCGTGTTAACTACAGACGGACAGACGGACGGACAGACGGACGGACGGACGGACATCGCTAGAATGTCTTAGAATCGATCACTGATCATAAATATATATACTTTATGGGGTCCTAGACCGATATTTTGATGCGTTACACACGGAATGACAAAGTGAGTATACCCCCATACTGTAGTTGGAGGGTATAAAAAAACCTTGAGGGTTTTGTTATGGAAAATGTAAAACCTTTATTTGCTTGTTGTTTCATCCCATTTCAATTTTAGTTGTAGCACAGTATAATTTGAAACATGTTATTGATCGTCACCTAAAATGCAAAACGCCCTAAATAACAAAAAAAAATCAAAATCGGTATTTCGATAGATTCTGGTGTATTTTATTAACCTACACGTCCCAACAAAAAATTAGGGTCACGTAATAAAAATTTGCGATTTTATAGCCAAAAATTAAAAACATGTGAGTTGTGAAATAGCCAATGAACGCAACTAGAAATACATTTTTTTATCATTTTGTGAATAATTTTGATACATATTCACAAAACATACGTCCTCAGAAAATTTTAGCGCAATTCAATCAAAACGAACAAAGTTATTAACAAATTAAAAATTTTACTTTATACTGTTATTTGCTTCTCCTGGAAAATTAATAAAATGTTAGTTAGGGCCTTTTTAATTTTAGGTGACGATATAAATATTAAAGTGTTCATTTTAACATTTGTTTATTTTTCAAGTTCCTTGTAAATTTGTTTATAAGAATCCAGCAACCGCAGAAAAATGGAAACACCTTCGTTTGCAAGATCTTTCTAACATATGGATTTTTTATAATTTTTCTCATTTTGCTAAAATGTTTTTTTTTGTAGAATTTAAGACAAATCTATGTGCTTAATTTGATTTGTAGCACTGTCACATACCACATCAAAAACATAAAACATAAAACACATGTGTTTAACATTTTCTCAGTGCTGTTTTGTTAGTTTGAGAATTGTTTTGTTTAGCTTTGCTCGGTCTGGTTTAATTTTGTTGAATTTATTTTTCATTTTCCTTTAGATTGTTTAGTAATTTTTGGGAAATTTTCGTGTTGAATCTATTTTCGTGCAATTTTAGTTAAAAATTCCCATCACGTGTTACACGTGGCAATATACATGTTTATTTATTTCCCTTTTTTTTGCAACAAATACAAAAAGACTAAATCTAACGTTTTTATGCGAAATATCTTTGTTAGTTAAACTTTCAGTAGGGCAACACTTATATGCTGGAACATTTTTTAAGAGTTCAAAGGAAGTGGGATATTCACAAAAAAAATAAAAACTTATTCTTCGGAAAAAAATTAACAACTTATTCTTCGGAAGTTTAAATTTTTTAAATTTTTTGTTCCACAAATGTTCCAAAAATATTTTGGCCTCCCTAATGTCAAAATATTATCTTCACGTGTATTAAACTTTGTAAAATTGTACATGCCTGTTGTAAAATAAGTTCAGGTAGGATGAGTTTTTCTTCTATTTAACTGAAATAACTGTACAGAGATTAAACGAAAGTATTTTAAATCGTAAATGTTGTATGTGTGTGTAGTTGTATTGTGGTTTTGCGATTGGAATATTATAGACTGGTTCATAATGCAGGTCGGTGGGATTGGAAGACTAAGCGGCGGACATGTTTATCAATAATATCCATAATTTTTTCCATGGGGCATTCCATGTGAAATCGGACACTTTGAAAAACTTTTTTTTTAGATTTTCCCAATTTGTTTACAGTTTTTAGTACCCTTCGAAAACTCCTTCGTGGTAAATTTTCAGATTTTTTTGATGACCCGTTCAAAAGATATCGAATTTTTAAAAATTGGTAGTTTGTTCCTTTACTCAAACTTCTCTTAATCATAACTTCTTCAATAATGGTCCAAATTTAATTTTTTTTTTTTTTTAAATTTTTGTTTTTTTATGTACTTTCTAAAAAAAAATCCCAAAAAATTCTTAAAAGCGCTCTTGTATGCGATTTTTAAGTTTTAAAATTTAAATCTCATTTTTGAAAATGTTTGTACCCTTCGATTTTTTTGAAATTTTTTTGTGTAAAACTTCTATCAATTCTACAAATTTTTTGCCCAGGAAGATCGTGGGATAACGATTATTACTATTTTTTTAAATTTTTTGAAAAAATTTTGTTGTAATTTTCCAATCTTAAAATCATTTCTACTGCTCCAATGGTGCGTCATAGAGGGCTCCTTTATAAGAGCGACCCCCATTAATTTTTACGTCTTAACATTTCTTTGGAACAAACTAATACCCTATCTCCAATTTCTAAGGGGGCTCCCACACAAAACGACATTTTTTAAAATTTGTTCCAACCGCTCTAACTGCCCTAATAGTGCCCTTAGAGCAACAAAATGTATGACCGACCCACAATATTTTTTTAGTCCAAACATTTTCTCTGAACACACCTACCCTCTATCTTTAACTGTTAAGGCGGTCCCCATACAATTTTTTTTATTTTTTGTAAATTTGTTTTATTTAATGAAGCAATTAAATTTGTTCTTCTTACTGCCAACCCAGAGGACTCCGTTATCGTGCTTGGTGATTTTAATTTACCTAAAATATCCTGGAAATTCTTACCTGAGGAGAAATATTTTGTTCCGTCAAAATCGGAAAAAAAGTGTCAGGAGCTTTTTAACATTTTGCATGACTTAAGTCTATTTCAACTAAATGGCATTTTGAATGATAATTTCAAACTATTGGATTTAATATTTGTTAATGATAATGCAGAGTGTAACGTTGTTCGTACTAATCCCATTTCAACTCCGGAAGACCGATATCACCCGACGATTAACATAAATATATTTATTCCGTCAGATCTTGTCAATTCATCTGCAAAAAAGAACGAAATGGTTTTTTGTTTTCCACAATCGAATTACAATATGCTTAATGAATTCCTTAACAACACAAACTGGGATACTCTATTATCATGTAATACTGGCAAAACTGCTGATATTGATTTTATGACTGACTCCTTCTACAACAAAGTTTACTCCGTTATGGATTTATGTATTCCGAAACAAATTTTTAAGAAACTTTCTGGACCTCCATGGAATACGAAGCAACTGGCTAGCATAAAAAACAAAAAAAATAAATTTTACAAAAAATACAAACAATCTGGTTCTATTGTTGATCATGGTAAATACTCTATTTATCGCGCTGAATATAATACACTAAACAAATCATGTTACTCAGATTATTTAATTAAAATGAAAAATAATTTTAAGCGTAATCCAAAATCGTTTTATAAATTTGTTAACTCCAAAAGAAAAACTACGGGCTTTCCTGCTGTCATGAAATTTCAACACAACGAATCCTGTGATGATGCTATTATTAGCAATTTGTTTGCTGACTTTTTCTCTACCACTTATTCAGATGCAACATTTGATGATTCCAACAGTTACCCACTTTCACTGATTGCAAATCAAACGATTTCCATTCCTTTTTTTGATGTTTCATTGGTTTCTAATGGTTTGAAAAAGCTTAAATTTTCCTATAATAGTGGACCTGATAAAATTCCAAGCTCAATTCTCATTAAATGTGCTGATGCTTTAGCTACACCGCGGTGCACCGTTGACACACATGTTTAATACGTCGATTAAATATGGTTATTTTCCTAAAATGTGGAAAGACTCATTTATTATACCTCTTTTTAAATCTGGAAGTAAATCTGATATTGCAAACTACCGAGGTATTGCAAAGTTAAGCATTATACCTAAACTTTTTGAAAAAATTGTTACTGACTACCTATGTCATCAAGTAAACACTTTAATTTCCCCTTATCAACATGGTTTTCAAAAAAGGTGCTCGACTTCAACAAATCTTTTACAACTTACAACAATAGTAAATCGTGGTTTCCTTCAAAGGAAACAGACTGATGCAATTTATACAGACTTCAGCAAGGCGTTCGATAAAGTTAACCATAAGCTTTTAGTAAAAAAATTACATTTAATGGGATTTACTGATCTTAGTATAGAGTGGATATACTCATATTTAACAAATAGAAAACAAACCGTACTTTTTAAACAAATATCTTCAAAAAATATTGATGTTCTATCGGGAGTTCCGCAGGGGAGCCACCTTGGGCCCCTTTTATTTTCATTGTTTATTAATGATCTACCTCAAGTTATAAAGTTTTCAAATATTCTAATGTATGCTGACGATGTAAAAGTTTTCCTTAGCTATAATCAACACTCCGACCATTCTCTTTTACAAAATGACTTGGATTCGTTACATTCGTGGTGTGTTTTAAATTTGATGGAGCTTAATCTAAATAAGTGTAAATGCATGATGTTCGTTAGAAAGAGACCGATATCTGTAAACTATATGCTGGGCGGTTATCAACTGGAAAAAGTGAATAACTTCTTAGATCTTGGTGTTTTGTTGGATCCAAAACTTAGTTTTATTCCCCATATTACAATTATGGTAAATAAAGCTAGGGGAGTTCTTGGTTTCATAAAACGTTGGGCTAAAGAGTTTAATGATCCGTATTTAACGAAAACTTTGTACACGTCACTCGTAAGGCCTATTCTGGAATATGCATCCATTATTTGGGACCCTATGTACCAGATACATACCGACTGTATTGAGTCTGTGCAAAAACAGTTTCTATTATTCTGTCTACGTAGCTTAAATTATGATCCGTTGAATCTTCCATCATATACCAGCAGACTTGCTCTTATTAAGCTTCCAACCCTTAAAAGCCGCAGATCAATGCTAAACGTCTCGTTTCTTCTGAATATTGTTAATGGTGATGTTTGTTCGGGTTTCCTGATCAACAATATTTCATTCAATGTTCCTCAAAGGCCAACACGAAACTTCAAGCCAATATCTGTCCAATTTTTCCGATCCAACTATGCAGATGCTGACCCTCTAAGGAGAATGTGTATTGAATTCAACAAGCTTTATGGATTTATTGACTTTTCTTCAAATACTAACGCAATTAAAAGTAGGATAATAATTTTTCTTAACTCATAATTATTTTTTGTTTTTAGTAATGTTATTAAATTAAATGTAACACATTTATGTAAATATTTAATTTTTTTATTTTCATATTTTTGTAAATAGTCTGTAAGGATTAATTCCATAGACAAATAAACAAATAAATAAATAAATAAAAATAAATAATCAGCTTCTACCGGTCCAATGGTGCGTCCGAGAGGGGTCATTAGTGAGACCGACCCACATATATTTTTACCCTACAACATTTTTTCAAAACATACCTACGCCCTATCTCCACTCCCTAAGTAGGCTCCCATACAAAATTACATTTTTATAAAATTTGCCCCAACTGTTATTTGTATGGGAGCCTACTTAGGGATTGGAGATAGGGCGTAGGTATGTTTTGAAAAAATGTTGTAGGGTAAAAATAAATGGGGGTCGGTCTCACTAATGACCCCTCTCGGACGCACCATTGGACCGGTAGAAGCTGATTAAATAAAATAAATTTACAAAAAATAAAAAAAATTGTATGGGGGCCGCCTTAACAGTTAAAGTTAGAGGGTAGGTGTGTTTAGAGAAAATGTTTGGAATAAAAAAATATTGTGGGTCGGTCATACATTTTGTTGCTCTAAGGGCACTATTAGGGCAGTTAGAGCGGTTGGAACAAATTTTAAAAAATGTCGTTTTGTGTGGGAGCCCCCTTAGAAATTGGAGATAGGGTATTAGTTTGTTCCAAAGAAATGTTAAGACGTAAAAATTAATGGGGGTCGGTCTTATAAAGGACCCCTCTATGACGCACCATTGGAGCAGTAGAAATGATTTTAAGATTGCAAAATTACAATAAAATTTTTTCAAAAAATTTTAAAAAATAGTAATAATCGTTATCCCACGATCTTCCTGGGCAAAAAATTTGTAGAATTGATAGAAGTTTTACACAAAAAAATTTCATAAAAATCGAAGAGTACAAACATTTTCAAAAATGAGATTTAAATTTTAAAACTGAAAAATCGCATACTAGAGCGCTTTTAAGATTTTTTTTGGATTTTTTTTTAGAAAGTACGTAAAAAAACAAAAATTTTGAAAAAAAAAAATTTGAAATTTGGACCATTATTGAAGAAGTTATGATTAAAAGAAGTTTGAGTAAAGGAACAAACTACCAATTTTTAAAAATTCGATATCTTTTAAACGGGTCATCCAAAAAATCTGAAAATTTACCACGAAGGAGTTTTCGAAGGGTACTAAAAACTGTAAACAAATTGGGAAATCTAAAAAAAAAGTTTTTCAAAGTGTCCGATTTCACATGGAATGCCCCATATATAATCATTAAGAAGAGGACTTTCATGCAAATGCATGTTTTTTTCTGTTAGTCTTTTAAAAGCATAATCCACATATCTTTGCAAATAATAGAATTTGCTCTAAAATGGCATTGATTCGTTAGTGCATATTTGGCTAGAATTGTTCTATAAATGCATATTTTTAGGTCATATTTTGTATACAATTTTACTTTTGACTCCTTTTTCCAATTTTTTATGAATTTTTTTTGTAAATATTATTAATTTGCCTTATTTATTGGCAGGCCTCACAATTTTTTTTCGAGGTCAAATACTTTTCTGACCTAAATGATTTTTTTTTTCGATAATAAGCTAAAATTATTAAAAAGAAAATGTTTTTTTAAATTTTTCATAAATGCCCCATTTTTATAATTTTTAGTGCATAATTTTGTAGTTTTTCATGCATATTTCAAAAACTGTTAGTGCATATTTCAGGAGCCTAAAACATAGTTGTTTGGTGCATGAAGGTCCTGTTCCTGATAATCATACACTTAAAAAAAATTATTTAACTTTGGGGCACAACTTTCTTAAAAATAGTTTTCCCATAATTTAGTAAAATTTAACTAAAAGTTTGAACATTTTTTAAACTGTAAGGAAAAAACTTTAATTCATGTACTACAAAATAGTTCATAGTTTCTAAAACGGAATTCTCTAATACGTGGAAGAAATTCCTACCACCAAGGAAATTTTTAAGACATAATCCTCAAATCAAATTTTTTTTTATCAAATTTTTTATTTTTATCAAATTCTTTATTTATAAATTTTTTTTTCATATTTTTTTACCCTCCATTTTTTTTCATAAAATTTTTTTGTTTTCATGAAGTTTTTTTTTTAAAAATTTTTTTTTTTATAAATTTTTTTTTAATAAAATTTTTGTTTTCATAAAATTTTATTATAATTTTTTTTATTAATTTTTTTTTTCATAATTTTTTTATTTCATCAAATTTTGTTTTAGTTCATCAATTTTTTTTTCATAAATTTTTTATCAAACTTTTTATTACATCAAATTGTTTTTTGTACACAATTTTTTTTCATAAATTTTTTTTTTACATCAACATTTTTCCATCAAATTTTTTTTAATCAATTTTATTTTTACCAAAAATTTTTTTATCAATTTTTTTATATCAAACATTTTTTTTATAACAAAAATTTTTTTTTCTCTAATATTTTTTTTTATCAATTTTTTTTTTTCAAATATTTTTTTATCATAATTTTGTTTTTCGTGAATTTTTTATTTTTTTTTTTTTTCACGAAATTTTTTCGAATTGGCATAATATCAAAAAAAATTTCCTTTCCTTATTTTTAAGAAAAATATGAACTTAAAAGAAGGAAAACATGGCAAAGGACCTAAATCATTATCAATTTTCTTTGAATTCAGTTATTTTTCTCAATTTTAGTTTACGTTTACTTCTGAGTGTAGCCTACGCCACGGTAGCAAAAGTTGGTACAATTGTAATTTTTTTGGTACAATTCCAAGCTCAAAATTGCAATGGTACACCAATGACTCATTTGGTACAATTAAAGAACTTTTTCAGTTTTTTTTTTAAACCTCCATTTGCAATTAGTGATATGGGATACTTTTTTCCCCCGCTCCGATTTGCCAATTTTAGAACATAATCAGCCAATGAAAATATCAAATATTAATTTTACAATGCTGGAATCTTGGTATTTTTGGTTTTCCACAGACGGACGGATAGACATCGCTAGAATGTCTTAGAATCGATCACTAATTTCTATATATAATTTACGAGATTCTGCATACAAAATAAAACTTCTACCATATCAGCAGAAAAATCTGCTGAAAATACTCAACTCAACTCAAACTCATTTTGTGACATATGAGAAAATATGCTAAAACAGCAAAATTCTACTGATTTCATCTGAAAAATCGGATGATTTTAGTAGAAAATATTAGGAGAAAAATCTGCTGTTTCAAATAAACAATATAAAAATCAAAAATGTATTTTATTTATAGAGGGCGAATACTCACAACTTCCCAGGCAGAAAAATACGAACGGGAGAGCGCTGGCAAAGTACTTTTTATGGTCGCTTGAGTGCTGGGAAAGCATCACAGTTTAGTACTCTCCCAGCGTCCAAAATGATAACCACGGTAAACGGTATGCCGTTATTATTTTAAAGCGCTTTGAAAGCGCTTTAAAAACAAAAAATTTGGTACTATTATAGCACTTTTAGAACAAAAAAAGGGGACGTATCTAAATTGTATAAGTCCATAAGACACAACTTTTTTTGGTGTTTATTTGAATAAAGAAATTTATTAAATTAGGACAAAAAATTGATTGACTAATTTATTAGGATAAAAAAAAGACAAACTTTGAAATATTTTCCTGGAAAATTTTGTTTTCCGTTTTTTTGCGTTTTGGAATAAAAAATTTATTAAAAATGCTTTTGGGAAAAATTTTGGAAAAGTCCCGAAAAGAAGTGGTGTATTGAACCGAAACGGGTTGTGTTCCAAAGGGATAGGCCCAGTGACATTTCATATCCGAAGTTTAAGACACTTCCTCACGAAAGAAACAGGTGTTTTTATATAAAAGGTGTCAAGTTTGTAATATGTGGGTCATTGTGTATAAGTGACATATCATGAGAACTATCAAGGACCGGCCATTAATCCTGCAGGGAAATAAAAAATATTCCAATTGTTATGAAAATTAATAAATGTTAATAAAAAATTTATATTTTGAACGGATTTAAATAGAAAAACATTGGCAAAGCGCTTGGAAAGGACTATTTCGAATTAATACTACCTTCTACACAAAAAATTAAGTGCTTTGCCAAGCCTTTTTCTTTGGAACGGTTGGCAGTTTCTGCCTGGGTTGTTATCTGCAATATTTTCGATAGAAATGTGTTCACTGAATTATTTGTCATTCATCATATTAATGTTTAACTGAACTATTATTTCAAAAAAAATTGTTTTAAATTATATTGTAGGAAAAAGGTTAATAATAACTAGGGATGAGATTTTCATGCACTAAAAAATTGAAAATATGCGCTTAAAATATGCGCTATAAACTTTAAAATATGCACTAAAAAACCTAAAAATATGCACTAAAAAATAAATTGTGTACAATAAATATCTTGTTTTCATAGTAAAAACTTTTCAAAAAGTAAAAAATAACGCCGGCTTTAAATAGTAACATTTAAAACTTTATAGAAGCAAGATTTTTTAGAAATTAAGAAAATCTATAAAAAAATTAGGAAGACAAAAAAATTATTTTTCGTATTTTCAAAATAAATTTTTAAAATTTTAAATTGTTTTTTAAAAAAATAAATTTTAATTTGTGTTTTTGCTAATTTATGCAAAAATATGCAAAAATATGCACTCAAAAGTTAGAAATATGCACAAAATATGCATTTTCACCAAAATATGCAAAAATATGCAAAAACAAATCGATGCCATTTTAACGCAAATTTCTTGATTCGGAAAGATAATTGGTCGATATTTTTCTTAGACTTTAGACTTAGACAAAAAACATGCATTTGCATGGAAATCTCATCCCTAACTGATGACTGATGACTGACTGACATACTAATCACGCATCATCCCACAGCCCAAACCACTGAAGCTAGAGTCTTGAAATTTGGATTGTAGTTTCACCTCCTGGAATACATATCCACTAAGGCTGGGTTTTTGGAAATGTTGATTTTAAGGGGTAAAAATGAAGGGTTGAAAAAGGGGAAAAAGCGAGTACTTTGGTACTTTTTATTTTTTCTGAAAAAAATTCAATTAATTTGAAATTTGAAATTTAGGATCCTCTAACGGAAAAACATTCCAAAAAAAAGAACTTTCTGGAAATTCGGATTCCTAAGGGTTAAAAGGGGTAAAAAATGGTACTTTGGTACTTTTTATATTTTTTGAAATTAAGGTCCTACAAAAATATTAAAATTTACAATGGTGGTTCCAACAACGGAAAAAATTCTGAAAACGTACTTTTTCGAAATTCCAATTCTAAGGGGGGTAAAAAACGAGTACTTTGGTACATTTTATTTTTTCTGAAAAAAAATCCCTTTAATTCGAAAATTGGAATGTAGGATCCTCTAACGGAAAAACATTCCCAAAAAAAAGTACTTTCTGGAAATTCGGATTCCTAAGGGTAAAAAGGGGTAAAAAATTGTACTTTGGTACTTTTTATATTTTTTTAAATTAAAGTCCTACAAAAAAACTAAAATTTGCATTGTTGTTTCCAACAATGAAAAAAATTATGAAAAAGTACTTTTTCGAAATACCGATTCTAAGTGGGGTAAAAGCGAGCACTTTGGTACTTTTTACTTTTTCTGAAAAAAATCGTATTAATTTGAAAATTGGAATGTAGGATACTCTAACGGAAAAACATTCCCCAAAAAAGTACTTTCTGGAAATTCGGACTCCTAAGGGTAAAAAGTGGTAAAAAAATTTACTTATGTACTTTCTAAATTTTTTAAATAAGGTCCTACAAAAAAATTTTAAAATGTTAGTTCCAACAACGGGAAAAATTTTGAAAAAGTACTTTTTTTGAAATTCCGATTCTAAGGGGGGTGAAAAAGTATATTTTGGTGCCTATTATAATTCCTGAAATAATGGTCCTGGAAACTTTAAATTTGGAATGCAGGGTCATTTAGCGAAAAAAGATTTCTAAAGAAGGCAAAGAATTTTTTGTTTTTTAGCGCATGTAAGCGCATATTCGGAACGGAATGAAAGCCACATGGGACTAATCGGAATGGAACAGGGAACGAAATGGGGACTTGAAATTTGGAATGGAGGTGCGCCTCCCGAAGTAAGTATAAATCCTTTAAGGCTGAGTTTTTGGAAAGGTTGATTCTAGGGAATAGGGGTAAAAAAGGTATTTTGGTACTTTTTATATTTCCACAAACCACGGAAGCTAGAGACTTGAAATTTGGAATATAGATGCACCTCCCGGAAAATAGGTCCACTAAGGCTTGGGTTTTGGAAATGTTGATTCTTTTTATAGTTCCACAAACCAATGAGGCTAGAGATTTGAAATTTGGAATGTAGCTGCATCTCCCGGAATATAGATCCACCAAGGCTGGGTTTTTTGAAATAGTGATTCTATGGGGGTAAAACGGGTAAAAAAGGTTTTTTGGTACTTTTTATATATATATATACTTAAATAATGGTTTTATTAGCCTGAAATTTGGAATGTAGCATCCCATGCTTAAATAAAAGTCATAAAAACTTAAAGTTAGGAATGTAGGATCCAACAACAGAAAAAACTATGAAAAATGTACTTTTTGGAAATTCCGATTCCGATCTAAGGGGAAAAAAACGAGTTCTATGATACCTTTTATATTTTCTGAAATAATTATAATGGAAATTTGGAATGTAAGATTGTCTAGCGAAATAAAATATTCCCAAAAGAATAACTTTTGGAAATTCTGATCCCTAAGGAAATTAATTAAAAAAGGGAATTATATATTCTTAAATAATGAGCATATTAACTTGAAATTTGGAATGTACGGGAAAAAGGCCCCCCAAAAATTACTTTTTGGTACTGTTTATATTTTCTTAAATAAAGGTCATAAAAACTTAAAATTAGGAATGTAGGATCCAACAACAGAAAATAATTCTGTAAAAAGTACATTTTTCGAAATTTCGATTCTAAGGGAGTAAAAACGAGCACTTTGGTACTTTTCATATTATTTGAAATAATGGTACTGGAAACTTAAAATTTGGAATGTAGGATCGTCTAGCGAAATAAAGTCGTTCCCAAAAGATTTTTTTTTTTTAATTCTGATTCCTAAGGGGTTAAGGGGGTACTTTTTAAATTGTCTGAAACAAAATAAGGGGCAAAATTATTCTTTTTAATTTAATGATCTTATCCCTAGAAACTCTTTTGTTCTTTAACGGATACTATTCGAAAAGGAATGAACACCACATTGAACGAAACTGAATGGAACAGGGAACCAAATGGAATAGAACAGGGACAAAATGGAATGAAACTGGGAACGAATTCAAATGAAAATGTTTTCAATTTATTTTTTTTTTTTCATTTTTTTTTAACTAAATTCTTTTTTGTACTAAAATTTGTTTATCAATTAATTTTTCAGTAATTTTTTTGTTTCATTCATACATATTTGTTCATATTTTTACAAAATTTTTTCATTAAATTTTTGACTCAAAGTTTTGTTAACTCAATTTTTTTTTTTTGCTCAAATTAATAAATCAATGTTTTTTTTATAACATAAGACTGTCTTAAACTTGACGTTGTATTTATTATAACAGCTAATGTATTTGGAATTTTATTGTAAGTGTTGTGATTATCATAAGCACAGTTTTTGTAAAGGATTAAGAATTGGTTTGCTCTATCCTATGGAGCAAACCAATTCTCAGGTGACGATATATATATAAAGATTACATAGCGAAAAGTTCCAAAAATGGGTCTTTTATTATCATTATGTAATTTTTCTGTATTTACGGGCAACGAAATACTCTGCGCACGCTAGTAACTACATATGACTGCATTTAAAAAATTTAGAAAATAGCTCACGGAATATATGATCATATATGATTCGTTAGGTTTGTATCAAGTAATATATTGTTATATATGGGGCATTCCATGCCAAATCACTCACTTTTAGGCCCGACCCCCTTCGATTAATTTTATTTTTGGATATGTTTTAGTACGTATTAAATGCAACTTGCAGCCAAATTTTCAGCCTTTTATACCAAGGTGGTGTTGAGTAATCAATTTTTCAAAATGGCGATTTTTTCCAAAAAATGAAAAAATTTAAGTTTTCAATCAATTTTGACCAGTAAAAAATATAGATATTTTAAAAAAAGTTGGACAACGTTTTGTTGGTATTTAAATGTAGTTTTAGAAAAAAAATGTGAAAAAATTATTCGAAGTAATTATCACTTATTTTTTGACGTTTAAAAATTAAAATCGACTTTTTGAAAAAGTCCGAAACCTTCGATTTTTTTGTAAAAAACTATAAGAATTCTACTCTAAATTATGCAACTTTTAAGCCATAACTCGAGATGTGATCACAATTCTTTCTATTTTTTTTTTTAATTTTTAAAACTGCATCTTTTATGTTTTGGCTCTGATTTATTTTATATGGAGCTCCAAAAAAAAAAAAATGGTAGATACTGACCCTAACTTACCCTAAATATATTCATTTGGAGGTAAATATACGTCTCACAAAAATTTGGGACGATCGGACATGTGTAAGGCGCTTAGCATGGTCCTTGAAGTTTAAAAAACGGATTACAAGGAAAAATATGAATTTTTTTCTGTTTTCGCAATTTCTTTGGTATTTTAAGTTAAGTTTTAATTCAATTGATTACAGAATTATGATGTGGAGTAAAATGCCTTTCTAATAAGGTACTAAAAACTAAAATCGGTTGAAAATCAGCCAAGTTATTACAACTTCCCCAGGCATCTAGCGTGTGCCATACAACTTGATTAAAAAATACGAGGCCCTTTTTTTAAATTTATTGAAATTTTCTACTGTAATAACATTTTTTCATTATTCATGTTTCAGTGTAATATTTTTTTGACTTTTCCAAATTTTAAAACAAAAAAAAAATTTTTTTTTTTTAAATAAAGATTTCAAAAGGGTGTGGAAAATGCAGGCATTTTTAGCACTAATTTAAAAAATGTTAGCAAAACACAATATGAAAAATACTTGTCATCTAATAACATTTGAACTTGAAGAATAAAAAAATGTTATTACAGTAGAAAATTTCAATGAATTTCAAAAATCGGATTGTATTGATTAATCAAGTTGTCTGCCACATGTTAGATGCCTGGGGAAGTTGTAATAACTTGGCTGATTTTAAACCGATTTCGGTTTTTATGACCTTAATAGAGAGACATTTTACTCTACATTTCAATTCTGTAACCATTTGAATTCAAAATTAACTTAAAATACCAAAAAAATTAAGAAAACAGAAAAAAATGCATATTTTCCCTTGTAATCCGATTTTCAAACTTCAAAGCCGATGCGGAACGCCTTACCCATGTCCGATCATCCTAAAATTTTCTGAGACGTATTTTTACACCCAAGTTAATATATCTAGGGGAAGTTACGGTCAATATTTACCAAATTATTTTTTTTGGAGCACCATATAAAATAAACCAGAGTCAAAAAAAAAAAAAGTGCAATTTTCAAAATTTGAATAAAAATAGAACGAATTACGATCACATCTCGAATTATGACTTAAAAGTTGCGTAATTTAGAGTAGAATTTTTTGACATTTTTAAAAAAAAAATCGAAGGTTTCGGACTTTTTCAAAAAGTCGATTTTAATTTTTATACGATAAAAAACAAGTGATAATTACTTCGAATAATTTTTCATATTTTTTTTTTCTAAAACTACATTTAATTACCAACAAAATGTTGTCCATCTTTTTTTAATATATCTATATTTTTTACTGGTCAAAATTGATTGAAAATTTAAATTTTTTCATTTTTTGGAAAAAATCGCCATTTTGAAAAATTGATTACTCAACACCACCTTGGTATAAAAGGCTGAAAATTTGGCTGGAAGTTGCATTTAATACGTACTAAAACATATCCAAAAATAAAATTAGTCGAAGGGGGTCGGGCCTAAAAGTGAGTGATTTGGCATGGAATGCCCCATATGTTTATTTTTACTCGGGTAAAAATAACAGTTCTTTTTGATTTTTTGAAAAATTTTAATTATGCAGATACAGGTTTTTATATTCGCTCTCGTTATGTTAGAAGACTTATAAAAGATGCCGAGCATAAATTTGTTCTAAAATTTATAAAAAAATATATTTTTTTAATTTTGTTTTTTTAATTAAATCTTTGAAAAAGAACCTTGAACATTTTCTTAAACTCAGGACTACTAAATATTCCTTTAAAATTAGCAAAATAATCTGCTGATTTATGTTTTTTTTTTAATTAAAGAAAATTCAGTTAAAATATTCATTCAAGCAGAAAAATCTGCTAAAAATTTGCTAATTCAAGGTTAAATTTGCTTTGCGGATTTTTCGACGGAGCTTTTCTTTTGTTATACCATATACGGACTTGTTGGTTTTGTAAATCACTATGTGATTTTGCATTGAAAAACAAGATCTCTTTAAATTTGGCTAGTTTAAAGAAAAATCACAAATTCGTCTCACTTACCATGGCTAGTTCTTGTAGTGTGAACGAAGCCTTAAACATGGAATGAAAAGTGAGTGTACCTACACTCAAAATAAATTCTCTGTCCAATCAGCAGAAATATCTGCTGAAAATACACCCATTTTGTGATAAGCATAAAGAAAATTACAAATTTTGGTCGGACAAAGCTTTCTACTTTAAAAAGTATTTATAAAAAATTTGGAAATTTTACTTGAAAACAATTTCTGTACATTTAACTAAATAATCTACTGAAATCTGCACAAAAAAATGGAATTCAGCAAACAGAATCTGTAAAATTACAGAAAGAAAACAATTCTAAAACTAACTGAGAGAGAATTTAGTGTAAATATCTCTTTTAGCTGAAAAATTTGCTTTAAATTTGCTAATTTAAAATGTTTTACCGAATTTTTACTACGACTGTACATTATTATTTCGCAATATGTGCTATGGACCAGCCTAATATAATAGTATTCGTTACGATAAACCAACAAAATAGTAAAAAGAAAAACATAAATTTAGTTTATTGACAAATTTAACACATTTTTACCACATTTTACGGCAATACAATAAGACTGACTACCTATACCTCTTATGTGTATTATCTAAAGAAGCGTAAAAATATAAAGAGCAGGAGTAGAAGCAAAAGGAGCATGTGATTTTATTGGATTATTTTAAATAATTTTATGACAGTGCCTTACGTGCTGGTTACGATAGGTAAAGGTAGTTGAAGTAAAAATTTTTACAAATTCTGGTACAACTATTACTGACAAATGTCGTAAAAATTACCACAAATAATATTAACAAGTTAAGAGTGTTAAATTTAGTTGTGCCGAATTTACTATTCCCTCTAACATGTAACCAACCCAGCAAAACTTAGATTACCAAATAAGGTATAAAATAAGGTATAGGATCTCTTATTTTATACATTGCAGCATTGATGATTTTAAGAGGCGATGAGACTCAAAGTAATGCATCCACATTATCACAAAGAATACCAGTAAGGTATAAAATAAGTCATAAATTTATAACGAAGAATACGAGTAAGGTGTAAAATAAATGATATTTTATAGGTTACGAGAAATGAAATAATATAGCATACCAGAACGTAATATATAAGGTGTTACGAGTAGTGAAAAAGTAATTTTGTATTAAATTTACTCACGTGATTGTAAGTGAGTGTAAGTAGATAAAATATGCTCGTGAGTGTGTGTCGTTAGAAATTTCCTGTCGTGAGCCCATCTCTAGTTTAAACTTATGCATTTTTTTATAAAATAATTATTTTTTATGTTATTGTAATGCATTATGCATCCAATTATAAATAATGCATTATTTCAAACTTTCAAATAATACATAATGTAACCAAATATAAGTCATCCATGATTTAATGTTAAAAATAATAAATATGAAATACATTTTTTCCAATAATCATGCATTACGTAGCAAATTATTAGTAATGCATTATTTTTCACTTTAAAATAATACGTTGTGGAAATGTTTGCTAAAATAATGCTACAAATAAGGTATATACATTACCTGGTAATGTGTTATATAATCACTACCCATTACCAAAGTTTTGCTGGGAAGTATTTATTTGGGAAGGGGTAAGGGTTGTGACGAAGGAGAAAGCGGTGACACGGAGATGTGAAACTTTCAAAGCCCCCTGTTCCAAGTGTAGGTGGATGAACTTCATATGACGCAACGATATTTTATTTGTTGATTTTTTGTATATTACAAAAAAAAAACAAGCCTGTGAAAAAGCTTGTTCATAGTGATGAAAAGTAACATAAATATGATGAAATGTTACATGAATTTTCGCCCAATGTAGAGTGTCATCAGTATGAGATAAGATTTACAAGATTATTTTTTAATTAAAAAAAAATTCTTCAATTTTGTTTTTATTATTATTATATTAAATTCAAATTTATTTATTTTTATTTACTAACAATGAGTTTGTAATTTTTAAAGCTTTCGTTTTTTTATCTTATATCCCCCACCAGGATTTGAACATCGGCGCTCTTGTTTATTTGGCTTTGCTTCTAGCCACTTACCAAAAGCATATCAACAAGTAAGTACGCTAAAAATCCATTTCGTTTATTGTGTGCTATAACATTAAAAGTTTGTATGTTACTATGCTCTGCCAAAAGCTGTGATTGCGAAAGAGACGGGTCAAAAAACCTGTAAAATGACTTTCAATTTGAATAAGCAAGCAGATTTTTTTTTGCTTAAATAGATATTTTAAGTAAATTCTCTGTCATTTAGTTTTAGAAACAAAAAAGAATTCTGTAGTTTTACTGATTCTGTTTGCTGAATTTAAAAATATTTTTGTACAAATTTTTTGCAGACTATTTTGTAATTTTACAAAAATAGTCTGTTGCCATTTTTTTTTTTAATTTAAGATGTATTTTTTTTTTTTAAATTTGGTAAAATTTAAACTAAAAATGATAAAATTCTGATTAGTTTTTATTAAAAAATAAAAATTGTTTTATTCGACCTTTAAAATATTATATTTTGAGGATGTTTTATTCTGACTCGAGGTCATTATTTTCTTTACTAATTTAAACCATGATATTTTTTGTTTTAAATTTATTTATGTTGGTCATTTTTGCAAGACTTAATCGACGCGGGTTTCGGAACTTGTCAGATTCCATTGTCACGATTATTTAGCAAAAATAGAAACGATTTACTACAAAGTAGCAAACGAGTCTAATGACAAATCGTTTGTGCACAAACTAAAGTATTAATACATATTCGACTATATCCACTATGGGAATTAGAAAGACGAAGAAATTGTACTATACTAGTAAGGCAACGATTGTCAATAACCAACAAAAATATTTAAAACGTTTTACATATGATAGTCCATTGGACTACAACAATATGTTATTTGTAGTTGTGAGTGTAATAATACCACATTAGGGTTATTCGTTTATACATTTTTATAAAATTTGCTCCAACTGTTATTTGTATGGGAGCCTACTTAGGGAGTGGAGATAGGGCGTAGGTATGTTTTAAAAAAATGTTGTAGGGTAAAAATAAATGGGGGTCGGTCTCACTAACGACCTCTCTCGGACGCACCATTGGACCGGTAGAAGCTGATTAAATAAAACAAATTTACAAAAAATAAAAAAAATTATATGGTGACCGCCTTAACAATTAGAGATAGAGGGTAGGTGTGTTCAGAGAAAATGTTTGAACTAAAAAAATATTGTGGGTCGGTCATACATTTTTTTGCTCTAGGGGCACTATTAGGGCAGTTAGAGCGGTTGGAGCAAATTTTAAAAAATTTCGTTTTGTGTGGGGGCCCCCTTAGAAATTGGAGATAGGGTATTATTTTGTCCAAAAAAATGTTAAGACGTAAAAATTAATGGGGGTCGGTCTTATAAATGACCCCCCATGACGCACCATTGGAGCAGTAGAAAAGATTTTAAGATTGGAAAATTACAATAAAATTTTTTCAAAAAATTTAAAAAAATAGTAATAATCATTATCAGACGATCCTCCTGGGCAAAAAATTTGTAGAATCGATAGAAGTTTTACACAAAAAAAATTCAAAAAAATCGAAGAGTACAAACATTTTTAAAAATGAGATTTAAATTTTAAAACTTAAAAATCGCATACTAGAGCGCTTTTAAGAATTTTTTGGATTTTGTTTTAAAAAGTACGTAAAAAAACAAAAATTAAAAAAAAAAAAATTGAAATTTGGACCATTATTGAAGAAGTTATGAGTAAAAGAAGTTTGAGTCATAAACCAGAACGGGTCATCAAAAAAATCTGAAAATTTACCACGAAGGAGTTTTCGAAGCGTACTAAAAACTGTAAACAAAGTGGGAAAATCTAAAAAAAAAAATTTTCAAAGTGTCCGATTTGACATGGAATGCCCTATATACAGTTTTTCATTTCGTGATCCTGTTTCCTATTAAAAGGACTTCAAAATGTTTGAGGTTTAAATTTGTAAAAAAAATTTAAATGCTTTTATTTGTCCTAGTATGTCACTTGTGTTGGCAAATGAAAGAGAAGGATCTCCGCTAATTTTTCCATTTTATTATTTTTAAATATCAAGAAAAAAAAAGTTAAGTAACGTCCTCTCAAAACTTTATCCTTATATATAATTTAAAAATTTTAACAACATACTTTCAAAAGCTTTGAAAGGACATTATTCACATCCTTTTTCCTGATATGACAACATAACAAAATAGCGAAGATATTAAAAGACAAGTACAAATATTTAAAAAATATTTTACAAGATGACGTCCTCTAAAAATTAAAAGTACTTTTAAAAAGGAACAGGATCACAAAATAAACAAGTAAAAAAGTTAAATTCGGCCTTGCCGAATGTAGTGATACCCTCCACAATTTCAAAATGATTATTGCAAAAAACTTTATTTAAAAGGAAATTACTTTTGAAAAAAAAAAATTTCCGCGAAAAAAAATTTTGGTAAAAAAAATCCGCGATTTTTTTCTTTTTTTGTCAAAAAATATGTTCGTACTTGTTTAAATACCATTTGGTGTTCAATTATGTTCACATATGCCAACCAGAAGCCGAATTAAAGTATTTTGTATTTTTAGGTTATGTTGAATGTACTGAAATTTTTGAGGTGTGCTTACATTTTCGTTCATAACTTTTGAACCGCTGAACCGATATCGCTCAAATGCAATACCAAACTTCTCGGGAGAACTTCCAATAAATATGTTAAGTTTCAGTCATCTCTGTGCAATATTTTGTCTGCGACAGCATTTTTCACAGACAGACAGACAGACGGACATCGCTAGAATGTCTTAAAATCGATCGGGCATCATGAATATATATACTTTATGGGGTCCCAGATAGATATTTCGATGAGTTACAAACAGAATGACAAACTTATATATACCCTCTATCACTAAGTGGAGGGTATAAAAACTGTAAATGCAGTTTTACCCATTTGATCCATATATTTAGACGCACATCATCCCGATCATGTTTAATATTGGATGTCAGACGGTGTTATGATTGGTGCTTTATAAATTACCATATATGAACGTTTGGTTTCTTTTTATGCTTCCTCTTAAAATTCAAGCCACACTTATTTATGCAAATCTAGTTAATACATGTTTACAGGAAGTTTGCCATATTCTAAAATCGTACACTCACACACATCCATCAATTACCTGTGTGGCAGTTGTTGCTACTTGAATATCATTATTATTACGACAGTGTCGTTGACGACAAGGTTAAACTCGTTATATAACTTTCTTAATGTGTTTCAACGAAATTTGTTCCCAAGAAACCTGTTTACCCATATTCTAACTTCACTACCAAATTTAATTCATTTCAAAAAGTATGTACTGCTTGACACAATGACATTTATATGAGATTTTTGGTGTTTTTGTGTTGTTTTTTTGCTTGTTTTCAAAAATACTTTTGCAGATTATTGAAATCAAAAAACGAAATCTTTAAAAACAGATAAAAAAAAATGTTTAGCCATTAATCACTTTGTTTGTATTTAAGTATTTTGGACGTACAGAGTTGGGTAGTTGATGCTGATTGTGAGTCAATTCCTTATTTGAATTTTGGCTTTTTTGGCATGTGTTTTTAAAACAATAAAACTGTTTAGCAAAATGATAATAAATCAATAAATCTTTATTTAACATTAAAACATTTATTTTTATACTGTGGTAAAAAAATATTTAAGAAAATTCTACAGACGATAAAATACAAAAAAAAAAACAAAAATTAATATACCTTTTCAACCTTAGCGAAAAAAAGAGCACACATTTCTTATTTATTTTTCATGTACTTTCTCACTTTGATAGGTCCTTTTTGATATTTGCAAAAAAAAAAAACGGAAATGGTTATATCCCTAATGTGCATACATACTTTCTGAAGCGAACCAAAATTTCACTAAAATGAAGAATTTTGTTAAAAACTTCACCCGGGTCAAATTTTATTAGGAGACTTATTTTTGTTTATTAAATACATATATGAGCAATTGTCATTAACTTTTAATATTTACAAAAAAAATCGATTTTTTTTTCGTGGCACATTGATAAGTCTTTGTATGTTAATAACATTACAATTTAGTAATTTAAATCCTTTCGCGTGCATTAATTATAGCGATCGCACCCAAAACTATGGCGGTTTAAAGTTAACATTTTTAAAAAAATCGTCAAAATTACATTTTTTATCCGAAGTTTACCAAACTTACCATTTTGTATTATGCTTACCTAGAGCTAAAATACACAATCAAACATGCATAAAATCTTTGCTAAATATCGAGATATTTGCATTAAACCAATTTTTTTTTTGGCACATTTTCCAATTTTTTGAAAATAAAAATGTTCCCAGCGCACAGTGCCACATTTGGCCAATCTAGGACGACAAAAATCCAATTTTATTTATATTGACTGGAAATTCGGTATAAATGTTTGTTTTGACTTAAAAAACAACATTATGAAAAATATGGGAGACCAGTTAACGGCCACGCCCACTTTTTAAAAAAATTTTATTTTGGTTGTAATTTCTTTAAACTTGGTATATATACTCTGGAGGACTGTAGAAATAATTTCAGAAAAACAGGGGGCGGTCAGACAACTGCCACGCCCACTTTTTAAAAATATGTTTAAAAAATATGTAAAAACAAGGTTTACATATCACCCCACTGTAGTCGGCGTCGCAGACGGTCGCAAAAGTTAGGCGTTGAAATAAGTACTATGGGTATTGGTCAATATGTCTGAAAAAGTCCGGCGACCAATAGAGACCAAACACAAAAGTTCTATTCCATCAAAAAAAATAAATATATAATTTTCTTTTCAAAAATTTTTATTGTGTTAAAAATTTAATAAAAAATAGAAAAAATTGTTTAAAAAAAGAAGAAAACATATGACTTAAAGCCTTAAAATATCCTTTAAAATTATCAAACAAGAGTGTATAAATATCTTTTTTTGTTACAAAGTTACAACAGTTTAAAATCGACTTAATTAATACAAAATAATGAACACTACTTTCAGGATTTAACAAGATGCAACTTTATGCGCCCACCTATTAATAACGAATAGAATTATAGTTCTTATATGAGTATTTCCGTGCTATTAGGAATGTTTTATAATACATATAAACAAATCATAAAAATCGGGGAACTTTTTTTTTTTTTTGATTTTTGTCGTGCTAGATTTGCCACATGTGGCACTGTGCAGCGGTTTAATTTTTTTTTAGAAAAATATTACCAAATGCATTAAAAAAATCTCAACAAATTCTTAGTTGACACTATTATTCTATCTCTAATAGGGAAGAAACATCAGTGGTTTAAAGGGAACATTTTTGAAAAAAAAAAATTTAATAATTTTTGATTTTTTTTTTTTTTAAATATTTAAAGTCTGATTTTACAGTGTTGTCCTTCACTGAATATTGAAACTTTTTAAAGTATGATTAATAATGATAATATTAACGTTATTACGAATTATTTTAACGTTATTACTAATTTTATTAAGGTTATAACAAATTTTAGCGATTTTTCGCGATTTTCGCGACTGCAAAAATCAATGGACTAATTTTGAAATATTATTCGAATAAGACATGTCAAAATCTATTAAAATACATTTCTTTTCTACTTTTTTTAAGTAATGTAAGATTTTATATCAGCATTAAATTTAAAAGTATCAAAAATTTAAAACCACCGAAAAACCGCTTAAACATTAATTTTTTTCGGGTGCGAATTAATTGAAGATATAGCATTAAAAATACTACCAAACGCGCCTCTCACCGACCAATTTCTATAAGCGGTCTGGATGTGCCTTACAAAAAAGCGAAAACTGAAAAACACGGCGGAATTCACCAATATTAACTTTTGATCATTGTTGCTTTCCATGATTTATTATATTTGCACATACCATTGTTTCTGCATGTTCAACTTTCAGCCATGCACATTTGGCTGTCCATTAATGCAAAACTAAAATATCGAAACTTTGCAAAAAATTTAAAAAGCTCATAAAATTTTTGCAATTAAATATTTTTGGGGTGCGTTTGTAAATCAAGTGGGAAATGGTGGATTATAAAGTTCACAAAGCATTCGGAACCATTCGGAATAAAACTGGGAGTATGCCTCGCAAAAAACAGACTTTTTAAAAAATTCACGTTTTTCTTCCCATGTTTGGAGAGCTGCAGATTTGTAACCATTGCGAGCACATCAACCGAATCAAGCTCAAATTGTGCGTATTTACAAGTGCTTTAACTATGTGTACTATTTAAATTTTGAAATTACAGTTTGCACCAAAAGCTACAATCAAAAAACCTCGAAAAATTGAAAATTGAAAAAAATTGGTATCAAAGATTTGAGTCCATGTAACTTTTTCTTATTGATGGCACATCCACTAAACCTACACCAAATAATTGCCCAAGTCTATTGATTAAGCGATATTAATTTTGGAGTAATAGCCCAGCAAAAAATAATCGAGATTTTGGAAGCAGTGCATACAAGATTGCACTTGTGTAAGCGAATGATTTTTGATGTTGTTGTTTTTTTATGACATTCGCTTACACAGCTGCATACCGTATGCAGTAGTGTAAGGGAGAGACTTTGTTGGCATACTAACCAGCATACAGGTTGCAGTAAAGTATGGCAGTGACTTAAAAAAATACTAAAAATATTTAAGAAAAGGCATGATTTCAATTCATATTCATTGCGCCGATATAAGCGCTCGAAAGAAATGCTCTAAAGTGGGACATTGCGAACAAATATCATGCCATACGTAAGCAGGTTTGTAAGCAGACAACAAAAATCACTCCCTTACAAACCTGCTTATAGGCAAGCAGTATTTTTTGGTGGGAGCTTTAACGCACCCAACAATATTAAACATTGGACGAAAAATTTCGTGAGTATATCAAGCGTTTTTTTTACATTTTTCAGCTTCAAACATTCCTTACCATGAACTCTTTGCGCTGTGCCTTTGCACAATTACTCTTTAAGGTTCCCTTTACTTGTCATCACTCACAGGTACCACCTAATTTACAAATAAAAAAGTTATTCCAAAATAAACAGAATATCATAAGTGTTAAAAGTTAATGACAATTGTCCATATCTTGTAAATTTGAGCCAAATCGTACCATTATTACAAAAAACGGAATTATGACGACCCTAGTAAAAATATTATGCAAATTTTACTAAATAGATCTAATTTGATCCGTAAAATGGTTGTATCAAATAATATCTAATTGTATTACTTTAGATCAAAAAATATAAAAATTGATACAATTTGATCCTGAATTTGGTCAAATCTAATTAGATCAAATTGATCTTATAATATCAATTTTTATTTAATTTGATGAGCAAAACCAAAATACGAATCTAATCATATATGGAGCAATATCTAACCATATAAAGTGGATCAACCGTATCAAAGTGATTGATACAATTTTATATAAATTTATACGGAAGCATATTAACTCATATAAGATTGTATCATATTATATATGATTAGACCAGAAAATTTTTACTCGGGGACGACAACAGCGCCACCTACACTGTGCAACAAATTTTGGGTCATCGCATTGAGCCTCAATGCCTTCAACGCCATATGAAAGTAGACCATCAAATGGACAAAATCACCAAAGGGTTTTGCAAGTCAGTTCGAATTTCTTTTTTATAGCCCACTGAAGTTTTTATTTTTTTATCAAAGGCGTTTGGAAAACGTCAAAAATACTATAATAAAAACACATCTGAGCTTCAAAATATGATTTGATGTCTTCAGTGAAATTTTATGGCGGTTCTTTTCTTAGAACATTTTAACCCTCTAACTGCCATTTTAAGGGGTCATTTTAGTCCTTTTTCAAAAACTAAACACAGAAGTCTAATAAATCGTCCATTTAGAGGGTTAAAATATTCTACAAATATTTTCCTCATAAAATTTCACTAGGGGTTGTCGAATGTTTAAAGTCTGTGCGACATGCGCAAAATGCTTAAAAAGGGTCAAGTATAAATAATCAATGTTTGTTATTTATTTTTAACAAAGAAGTGTTAAAAAATATCGACAAAAAACAGTGCAAATATAGTTTTGAACTAAAAATTATTTTCTGATGTGTTTTATAAAATTTTATGATGATTCTTTTCTTTAACCAAATTAACCCTCGAGCTCCCGTTTTAAAGGGTCATTTTTTTTTTTTTTTTGAAAGACATACAAAAAAGTCTATAAAAAAGGCAGTTAAAGGGCTAAAATGTTTAAAAAATATTTTCTGCATCAAATTTTACTAGGGCACGTCTAACAATAAGACAGAAAGTTCGTCCAGCATATTGAAAATGCTTAAAAATTTTAAAGTATTAAAATTTTTTTTTTATATTTTTTTTTTGGCCGAAATAAAAAAAAACAAGTAACAAAGTTAAATTCGACTTTGTCGAATGTATTAATACCCTCCACGAAAATAAAAAATTCGCAAAAAAAATTTTTTGGTAAAAAAAAAAATTCGTCGAATTTTTTTTTTTTTAAATATGTTTGGACTTGTTTAAAAACCATTCGGTGATTGATTCTGTTCACATGTGTCAACCAGCCGCCGAATTAAAGCATCCCGAGTAAAAAAGATTATATATAATTTTACTTATTTTTATATAAACATATATTATTTGATAAATTTATACGTAAATTGTTTTGCTATCATATAAGATTATATATATTTGCACTTCGTATTTTTTTCTTATATAAAATTATATAAAAGAAAATGTTAAGTTATACATAATAACATATGATTAAAGTTAGTTTATATAATTACATATGAAATATAAAATTCTGTCTGTTTTTTTATATAATTTAATATAACAAAATATTTGAAGACATTTTATATAAAACTTTATGCAACTTTTTTCTGAATCATATGTAATCTTATATGAGTAAAATTAAAAAAAAAATCTAAGTCCTTTATATATAATTTGATATAACTTTTGAAAATTTTTCTAAGTCCAGAATTTTTTTTTAAGTTCCAAACCTAAACCTTAAACATTTGTTTTAAAAATTTTATATGTTATTATATATAATGCAAAATTTATGAAAAAAAAATCTAAGCTCTTTATATATAATTTAATATAATTTTTTTTTGGGTTTTTTTTTTTGGATTTTTTTTTATTTAATTATATATAATTGCATAAATTTTTCTAAAAAAGGGGCCAATTTTCGCATCAAATCATATAAAATTATATTAAAATCACATCAAATTATATCAAATTTAATGCAACTTTATATGGTTTTATCGACTCATTTTTCGCATCAAATTCTATATGAATATATATGATGTCTTTATATAATTAAATATAAACATATATAATCTTTTTTACTCGGGATGTTGTGCTTCTAGGTTATGTTGAATGTACCACAATTTTCAAGGTGTTCTTACATTTTCGTTCATAACTTTTGAACCGCTGAACCGATTTCGTTCAAATGCAATACCAAACTGCTTAGGACAACAACAAGTAAATACGCTAACAAGGGAAGTCTCCCTAGTGTCACCCGCGGATCTTTATGGAATTGGTTTTATTTTGTAGAGCAGAAAAAATAAAGAGACACGTATTTTTTTTAGCGGCCCAAATTCATATTTAGGGGGTAAAAAGGAGGGGGGAATACAAGGCCATTTTTCAGTTTTTTTCATTTATCTCCTATATTATGCAAAGAAACCTAGTCATGTAACATACCAAATGAAAGGTCTTTGGAAACCTATCTACGTGTGCTAAGAACGTGTTCAAACATGCACAACTTTTTGTAATATTGAGTAAAATACCAAAATTTTGGGACATTTTTGTTAATAAGTTGAAAAATATTAATTTCATCGGCCCGTTGTTAGCACCACGAGATAGGTATTTTTAATACCTTTAATCTGATACCACACATGCCTATATTAATTTTGTTTGAATAGGCGTAAATCGTAAAAAACTGAAAAAGGCCAATTTCCCCCCATACAAATCGACCCCCCCTAAAACTGAGCTTGGGCCGCTATAAAAAAATACGTGTCGAATCAATTTTCGTTCTTAACAACATATCCAAATTTCATGAAGATCGGAGGGTGACACCAGGGAGACTTCCCTTGTAAGTCATTGTTTTATCTGTTTAATTTTGGCCGTGATCACCATTTCCACAGACCAACAGGCATCGCTAGAATGTCTTGCTAGAATGTCTTAAAATCGATCACTGATCAATAATATATATGGGGGTTTTCGTGTCAACTGACATAACTTTTAATCCCGATCTACTATCCTATTGGATAGTAGTGCAGACACAATTTTTCAACGAGATCGGTCAAGGACTCTCTGGGTTAGAGGGGGTCGAATTTGATATTTTGGCCAAAGAGGTGTTTTTTCTCATACATGTTACTTCTTACCAACTGTTTTTAGCAAAATGTATCCCAAATAGCTATCTATTTCTTTAATCTTGCGAAAAAAATTATAAAAAAAATAAAATATTTTGATTTTTTTTTTTAAATCCAAAATTTTTTTGACTTTTTTGTCAAATAGGACCCTTTTTTTGACTAAAAAGAAAGCTTAGGTCTTTTCCTCACCTAATTCTTCTTCGTCCTTAAATATATTTTTGCTCCGCCAACAAATTTCCGCTAGAACTGCATCACGCGACTTTTTCCCAAGATATCTGAAATGGTGATCACGGCCAAAGTATTAAACAGATATAACAAAGACTTAGCATATTTACTTGTTGTTGCCCTAAGCAGTTTGGTATTGCATTTGAGCGAAATCGGATCAGCGGTTATGTACGAAAATGTAAGAACACCTCGAAAATTGTGGTACATTCAACATAACCTAAAAACACAAAATGCTTTGATTCGGCGGCTGGTTGACACATGTAAACAGAATCAATCACCGAATGGTATTTAAACAAGTACAAACATATTAAAAAAAAAGCATTTTCGTCGAATTTTTTTTTTTACCAAAAAAAAAATTTTGTTAATTTTTTTTTTTGCAAATAAACTTTTTTACATCGTGGAGGGTATTAATACATTCGACATAGTCGAATTTAATTTGGTTACTTGTTTTTTTTCGGCCCAAAAAAATATAAAAAAAAAATTTTGAATACTTTAAAATTTTTAAGCATTTTCTATATGCTGGACGAACTTTCTGTCTTAGACGTGCCCTAGTAAAATTTTATGCAGAAAATATTTGTAAAACATTTTAACCCTTTAACTGCCTTTTTTTATAGACTTTTTTGTATTTCTATTAAAAAAGGACAAAAATTACCCTTTAAAACGGGAGCTAGAGGGTTAATTTGGTCAAAGAAAAGAATCATCATAAAATTTTATAAAACACATCAGAACTCAAAAGTATATTTGCACTGTTTTTTGTCGATATTTTTTAACACTGCTTTGGTAAAAATAAATAACAAACATTGATTATTTATACTTGACCCTTTTTAAGCACTTTGCGCATGTCGCACAAACTTTGAACATTCGACAACCCCTAGTGAAATTTTATGAGGAAAATATTTGTAGAACATTTTAACCCTCTAAATGGACGTTTTATTAGACTTCTGTGTTTAGTTTTTGAAAAAGGACTAAAATGACCCCTTAAAATGGCAGTTAGAGGGTTAAAATGTTCAAAGAAAAGAACCGCCATAAAATTTCACTGAAGACATCAAATCATATTTTGAAGCTCAGATGTGTTCTTATTATAGTATTTTTGACGTTTTCCAAACGCCTTTGATAAAAAAATAAAAACTTCAGTGGGCTATAAAAAAGAAATCCGAACTGACTTTGCAAAACCCTTTGGTGATTTTGTCCATTTGATGGTCTACTTTCATATGGCGTTGAAGCCATTAAGGCTCATTTTTCTTGTTGCACAGTGCTATCGGTTACAAATTTTATCAGAAAACTTTTTTTAACAAATTTTTTGATTAATTTTTATTAAACAAAAAAAATTGTTTTATTCGACCTTTAAAATATTTTATTTTGAGTAGTTTTAACATGATAATATTTTTAGGCTGCTGTCTAATTTTAAAAAAGTTGCAGGACGCCACATCAGTTTGACAATATAAGCTAACAATTAACGAAAAAGAAAACAAGAATTACTATTTTCATTTTCTTAAAACCAAAAATTTTAATAACTTGGGTTTGTAACTTAAGTAACATAACATAATTATTTTTAAATAAATTCTGATGATGGGGGAATTGGAACACCCCCGAAACGATCGTCAATTCATTCCTGAAAATTGCCAAAAAATTTTTTGAAAGCAAGAAACTCTATGAGTATTTAATGGGAGAATATCCTAATAAAGAAAGTAGAGTTATCATAAGCACTTGTTATGTTAATTCATAATGGGGAACATGAAAAGGCCTCGAATCAGAATAAACTCTTTTTCATTGCACAATTAAAAGGTCGAATAAATAAAGTTATTAGTTCTATTTTTTATTATTTAATAAAAATTAAAACACACTTGATATTTAGAAATATTACTAAATTGCATTGTACCTCATGAGTTGAGTTTTAATTCTGTTTTTATATATTATAACTCAAGTTTTTTATTTATTTCGGTTTGAGTCCATATTAATTATTTCTGAGAAATAATTATTTTTGTTGTACAATGTACAATGAGAAAATCTGAAAAAATTAATTGACAACACAGGCTTAGTGGAGATGTCAACAGCTTTCGGAAGAAGCCACCCATTTTTTCCATCAAATTTTTTTTTTCATCATTTTTTTTTCATCATTTTTTTTTTCATAATTTTTTTTTTTTCATCATTTTTTTTTATGAATTTTTTTTTTGTTTTAGCAAATTTTTTTTCATCAAATTTTTTTTTCATCAAATTTTTTTTTTCATCAATTTTTTTTTTTCATTTTTTTTTTTTGTTTTTTCATATTTTTTTTTTTTGATCAAATTTTATTTTTTATCAAATATTTTTTTTTTCATCAATTTTTTTCCCCCAAAAATTTTTTTTCCATCAATTTTTTTCCCCCCAAAATTTTTTTTTTTCATCAATCATTTTTTTCATCAAACTTTTTTTTTCATCAATTTTTTTTTTCATCAAACTTTTTTTTCATAATTTTTTTAACAACTTTTTTTTTCATCAATTTTTTTTCGTAAAATTTTTTTTTCATCATATTTTTCTTTTCATCAACATTTTTTCATAAACTTTTTTTTTCATCAAATTTTTTTATCAAATTTTTTATTATCAATTTTTTTCTCACGAAATTTTTTTTTTTCATATTTTTTTTTATCATTTTTTTTTTTTTACGTCAAAAAATTTTTCTTTTCATCAAAAACTTTTTTTCATCAAAATTTTTTTTCACCAAAAAATTTGGGTTCATTAAATTTTTTTTACATAATTTTATTTTTCATTTCTTTTTTTACCAAAACAACTTTTTCACCAAGTCTAAGCTTTTCGCATCAAAATTTTCCATTTGTTTATCAAATGCACAAAAAATTATTGGCTAAAAATTTTCAATTAAATCTTTTGATCAATAAAATTTAAATGAGTCAATTATTGTTTTGATCCACATTTTTGTTATTTTCTTTAACTATCTTTAACTATCATTTTTGTTATTTTCTTTAACTAACCTAACCTAGGGTTTAATTTTTTTTATTGTCGGCAACATATTGGAAAGCAAAAAATATGAATTTCTTTAAAATTTTTCCATAAGCTTGAAATTCATTTTTTAATCAATCATTTTTTTAATTGACTTTAAATAAAAAATTGATTAAATTTTTGATCGAAATCGAAAAAGTGATTAATTGAAAAAAAAAAAAAAAATCAATTAATTACCTACAATTTGATGATTGATATAACAATTTTCTTTATCGGAGGAGTTTCAATTAAAAAATTAATTGAATCCGCGTTTTTGTTGATTGACTTTCGTTTTCAATTCTTTCTGTGTACATAAAACAGTGATAGTGTTATATTCTTAAGTGCCGAATCTATTATACTCTCCAAAATGTAAAAACACTTTTTTGCACTTATTTTTGCACTCACTTACGAAATGTACAGCTCTTTTGGTTTTTTAATGGGGTCCTCGACTGATATTTCAATTCGTTTTGCATGGAATAGCAAAGTAATATAACATTATTTTTTCTAAAAAAACTTTGCTTTGGCAAGTACACCCAAACCTTCCGCAAAACATTGCACATAGGGGCAGCTATATGGGGCTTCTTGGCAACAATTCATTTTTTAAAAAAGCGATTTTGCTAACATTGTTATTTTATATCGAAAGCCTATACTTTTCTATGCTTGACTGCATTTTTACTTTTTTGTTTTATCCATTTTCCGTTTCTTGGCACTGTGTTAAATTTAGTAAAAGTTAAAAAAAACAAAAAAAATATTTTAAATAGTCTTAAGTTGAAAACTCAAAATGAAAGGTAAACAAATAAAAAATGTTGGAACATTACACATACATTAAAAGGTTTTAGCACAAATTATTTTCATTCATTCTGACCTAATTGCATTGAATATTAGAGAAGTTATAGCCGATCTAAGAACATCCTTTTTATGAAGATTTTTAAAACATAAGTTTAAAGGTCAAAAAGTCAAGACTTATCCTACATTATCCTTAGATATTTTTATACATTGGTAAGTGGTATAATTCTTTACTAGAATCAGTCATAGAAACTTGCTCGAAAAGCGCCCGCTTTGTGAAGCTGCACTTTAAAAATATGACTTTTTTTTACTAATAAACCACATGCAGTCCAAACCAAAAATGCCGGACCCCTTAAACTTGGCACGAATATATCTATTGGTCATAGGCTGATTAAGTTCCAAAATGGGCAAAATCGGACCAGGTGAAAAAAGCTTCCCCTCAAAGAATTAAAAAAAAATCTTGGGAAACATGATGTTTATAGGGTTTTCTTACATTTGTTCAACACATCAAAAATTTTTATGACAAGAAGTTCCTTGACCTACCAAATAAATAATTGGAGTAGCATATGCCATTTATATTATCCAGCCCACTTTTGGGGGCGTGGCTATGAAAATAATATATAAATTTTGATAAAATTGTACTATTTTAGCAAAGATATCATACTTAATCAATTTGTAAATACCTATTGCGAGGAAGAAGGTATCCCCAGACACCTTCATCAACGTCCCCATCACCGATTTTAATCCCAACTTCCAAAAATAAATTGATAATAGTTTTTTTTCAAATTTTAAATATATACGATATAACTTTTTTTAGTGGAATATTTGGTGTGGAATACTTCATATGTATGTAATTCTAATACTTACTTATTTTAGCGATAGCTATGTCTATATACTTATTAACATAAAAATTTACAAAATTTTATACTTCAAACGAACTATTTTTTTTTCTTCGTTTTTGCGCATTTTTTCGGAATTTTGCAAAGAAAGTCTTACATGTTTTTACATAAATTTAATCGGTGGGCATATCGACTACAAAAATCCAGCGGTTTAATTGATGCCATAAAACATACCATTTTGCCCCTATGTGCATTGTCATGATTTAATGTTTTGGGCAAGAGTACAAAATTCGCAGGCATTTTTCCTAAAAGTCTGCGCATTTTTTCTATAGAAAAAATAGGCTTTGAGTCATTTTCCCATAGAAAGGACTCAGATTCTAAACATTTTTTCTATATAAAAACTCAGAATTTGAGACACTTTTCCTAAAGAAAATTTCAAAGGATATTTTTCCTAAAGAAAAGGTCTCATTCTTCCTAAAGATACTGGGGCATTTTTTTCTATAGAAAAAACAGGCTTTCAGTCACTTTCCCATTGAAAAGGCCTAATATTCGAAAATATTTTTCTATATAAAAACTCTCAATATGAGATATTTTTCCTAAAGAAAAGGTCTAAAATTCTAAGACATTTTTAAATAGAATATATCTCCGATTCCAAGACATTTTTCCTATAAAAAAGTCAAAAGTTCTGTGTTTTTTTTTTTTTTATAGAAAAATTCTCAGATCTTCCCTGAAGAAAATTTTTCTAATTTTTCCAATAGAAAAATTGTAATAACCCAAGAATTATTTTATAAAAAAATATCTCAGAATCTGAGACATTTTTCCTAAAGAAAAAGTTTTGGTTTCTGAAATATTTTCAAATGGAAACATTTCCGATTCCGGGAGATTTTTCTATGAAAAAATTCACAAATTCTGTGTTCTATTTCCTTAAGAAAAATTCTCAAATTCTTACACATTTTTTTTTTAAATTCTCAAGTTATCACTGTAGAAAATTTTATTTTTTCTCCTATAAAAAATATGATATTCAAAAATATTTATGTTGTATAAAAATTCTGAGATTCTTAAAAATTTTCCAAAAAAAAAAAATTTGCAATATTTCTTTTTCTTGTAGATTTTTTCAAAAGAGATTTATCAGATTTTCCCTATGGAAGTCTCACATTTTTCCTATAGAAAAATTGTCCGATTTTCCTTTAAAAAATATACACAATTTTCCAATAAAAAGTTGTCAGATTATTCCTATAGGCAAAATTTCAGATTGCTCCTATAGAAAATTTAAAGAAAAATTTTCCAATTGAAAACTCAAAAATTTTTCCTATTGAAAAAAACCCTACATTTTTGTCTAAAAAAATGCCTAAATTTTTTTCCTACAAAAACACTCGTATATTTTCTAAATCAATCAAAATATATATTGAAATTGGGTTTTTCGTGATTGAAGTTCGTCTTCAATTTCGTCTGTGTAGTTAATTTTTTTAGTTGACATTCGAATCTTCGGATTTCAATTAATCTTTTATTACGTGATTACGTCCCAATATTTTTTAATCATTTTGGTAGAAATTATCTCGGTCCCAAAATCTAAATTTGTTTAATGTTCGTTAGGATAATGACCTAAATAAGGTAACCCTTTAAACAAACTTTGAAGGTATTTTAGAAGCTTTAAATCTAACGCACATCCAAAAGTTTTAAATTTTTTTTAATTAATCTATATACTTTTCGGACATGTTATTAAAAATGTATTAATAAATAATAATAAAAAACAACTAATTCTGTTTTCGATTATTGTTTTTTTTTTTTATTTTTGGTTTTAATTTTTTTGTGCTCAATTTCTAACACGTGTGGATAAAGTTGATTAAAACACCTTTAATTCAAACAAACAAAAACACAAACAAAAAATTAACAAAAAAATAATTTTGGTAAACAATAAAATTATTAACTTAATATTTATATGTGTAGTTACTGAAATACACCCATACATAACTGCCAAAAAAAGCTAAGTCAATATGAGGTAAAATGGGTTAATTTATTATAGAAACGAAATATATTTTTTTTTTTTCATAATTTTAAATTTGTTATTTTTAAGACATATTTCACTTCATTAATTTTAGGACGTTATTTACTACCAATTATGTAGTTCATCATAATAATCTTCATTAATTTGAGGAAGTTTTTTTCCATTAGTTTAGTAAATTTTTCATAACTTGGGGATTTTTTTTTTTTTCAAAAGAATTAAAATGGCGAAATCTCGAAAACTAAGCCAGATAGGACAAAACGGAGGCTATTTTTCACTTGCATGGATCCTATGGGTCCTAAGTTTGGATCTAAAAAAGTTGCCAATCCCGAAAATTTTAAAGGCTCTCGGTAAATATTGGCGACATAACAAAAAGTCTTCAGTCATTTTTTTAGCTCTCAACACGTAGAATACGACCGAGAAATATGAAAAAGCTGTCCGAGTAGTATCACTCAAAAAAAATAAAACTGTAAAGTTAACAATTTTTTTTTGTTAACTCGAGTTTACTTGCTTTTTAGCAAATTTTTAGTTAAAATCAGCGTTTGAACTACTTTTTTGAGTTAAGTCCAATTTACGGAAATACTAGTTTTGAACAAAATTTGAATTAATTTTTTTTTGTTGAATTTTAAACTGAGTTTAAGAATTTTTACTAATTTGTTGATTTCTCGTAACATATTTGTTAAGTGAAACTTTTTTATATATTTCTTGTGTCGCCTCCTATGCAAATCTCATAAGTTCTACTTAAGCTGAACTCAATGCTGTAAAAAAAGAAAACAATTAATAAAGTGTTAGTGTATAAAATCAGTATTTAACAAACTTACAATTTTTTTACAAAAAGTTTAGCTGAATTTAACTAATTTTTTTGTTAATACGTACATAAAAATGTTACAAAATTTTCAGCTGAATTTTTAGTTAAAGTTACGGTTTTTTTTTTGTTACATTCATTCTACGAGAAGTTAAGTAAATATTTTTAGCTAAATTAACTAGAAATTTAGTAGGTTCAAAATCAGGTGTTTTTTAGTTAAATTTAACTAAATTTTTTGCTAACTTTACAGTTTTTTTTTAGTGTAGTTTCAAAGTTATTCAAAACTTTCAAGATCCTATTAGGCCTCTAAATTCACGTATTTCAAAAACTAAGCAAGGAAGAGCGAAACGGACAAAATTTTGGATCCAAAAATATGACGATCTTTAAGGAACCCATCTGGGTCTAGAGCAGGGACGTGCCGTGAGGTTTTCATCAGGGTGTTCACCATTAATATAAAATTAACCTAACAAGGCACAACTCAATTTTTGGAAGAGAAGTATCACGTTTTGTCATAAAAATATTTTAAACACAAAACTAACACAATTCTTTAATTAATTGAATTTTTTCTCCAAAATTAAAAATTTTTAGAACTTGTTCTGAAATGACTTTCGGTGCACAGTTACAAAAAGTAAGCTTATACCCACCCTTATGCTTATGGTTTAAAAAAAATATTTTTAAGAACATGCACATATCCAGGGCTATATCTTGTCGGCCCAACAAGAAAAAAAAATTTATTGCCCTTTTCAAGAAATTTTGCTTTTTCAATACACAAAAAGTACAAAAAACAAAAGGTTCTAGAAATTTGTTGATCGCAGATTTGGAATTAAAAGATGACGGTCAATAAGGATCACAGTTGAGTTATTTTAATTTGAAAATGCGATTTAGAATCACGACGTTAACTTTTCTATAAAATTAAGTCCTATTTTTGACACCAATGTAAAAGTACGTAATAGTGGAATGAAAAAAGTACTAAATTTGGGGTTTTGCATTTTCAAACGCGATTTTCTGAAAAACGATACGCGACAGAAACAATTGGAAGTCAGATTTTAAATCAGAAATTCAAAATAAATATAGTTTATGTATTGCAATTGCTGGAAAAGTGAATTTTTCTGAATATGAGTTGTGTGATTTAATGGAAAGTACACTAGTTGTAGGCTTGCCAGACGTACTTTTTTCAACAGTACTCGTACTTTTTTTTACTCAATGTACTTTTTTCTGCATAACACCTAAAAAAGTACGCTAAAGTACTTTTTCAAGGCTTTTGTACTTCTTTTTGTACTTTTTTTCTGTGCTTAACGTTTTTATTAGAAAAAAACTATTGAAGAAAAATAAAATGTTAAAAATGTCTAAAGTAGTGAAGTACTTTGTTGTAAATATTATTTACAATCCTATTTTTTATATTCTTTGTTGAATAAATTGTTATAAATTGTTAAAGAAACGACGAAAATCTAAATTTTAGCCAGAGCCGTTTTTGAAAAAATCGCTGTCAAAAGCCAACAAATTTACATTTTAAGCTTATCTCGAAAACGATGGGAGATATGAAACAATTACTGAAAACAAAAATTATTCCTCGGGAAAAATGCATTAAAACAGCCAATTTACATTTGCAATGTTTTTGTTGCCGAAAATTGCACTTTTAAATTCAGAGCTAAAACCTTCGCGTTTTGGGGGGAAAAATAACGAACTGTAAATACCGCTTTTAAAACTTCTTCATTTAATTAATTTTATCGGTTTTGTTGCTCAAAAACTTAGCAGACAAGGAAAAACAATAAAAATTAAAATTCGTTATTGATTAAATTCTATTTTGAATTTATCAAAAAATTCAAGAAAGAATTAAAAAAAATCTAAAAAATTTTATTTAAAATTCTTAAAAGAATTTTATTAATTAAAAAAAAAATATTTTCATACAAACAAATATATTTATAACAAGTAAATATTTTAAAAGTGTTTGAAAATTTATTTTTGGAAAATAAAATTCTATTTTTTTGAGAGTTTTATTTTTGGAAATAATTAAATTTAAAATTTTTTGAGAAATTTATTTAAACAAAAATTTTATTTCAAATACCTTATGAATTTTAAATAAAATTCGAATTTTTCCCTTGTCTGGTTTTTAGATAAGCTTAAAATGTAAATTTTTAACGTTTGACGGCGATTTTGAAAAAAAAAAACGTATTTGGCGAAGATTTTGATTTTCGTCGAAACATAGTAGTGGGGCACCCCAGATTCATAATAAAGAAAGACATTCACAGTGCTCGCAAATTGAGGTTAATGTTGGTTCTGCCGAGGTGTGAAAAACACAATGTACTTTTTTTTTCTTAATTGTTTTTCTTTTTTTTCCTCAATGTACTTTTTTTGTCAATTCTATATCTGGCTACCCTAACTAGTTGACACACTAAAATAATATTGTAATTAACTTTATTAGTTTACTTAAAAAATTAACCAGTAAATTTGTTTTTAAATAAAAATATTTGTATCTTTAAGAATTCCTCCATCTGTATTTAAAAAAATAGTTTTAAAACGAATTTTGCGTTACAATTAATGTTGGCGAAAAATAATTTCTTTTGCCAAAAATAAATGACAAAACGCAATGCACCCTATTTTCTTTAATTGAAAATATTAACAATCGCCGAAATATTTTCTTCCCCACATCATCACAATAAAATTAACGTGCATCAAACAAACCTTCATGTTTTTTAATATTATAAACAAAAAAAATATATTTTTTTTTTGTTGTTTAAAAAAACATGTAAAAAGGTGTGTTTTTTAGACAACCATTTGGCAACCTTGTATGTAATATTTAAATGATGTCTGTAATGACAATCATAGATAAAATCCCAAAGTATTATATGGCTTTTAAATTAAAGCAATAGCTCTTTCCTGTAAAAAGATATCACCTCTTAAAGATACGTGTGCTACTTAATTTGCAGCACAAAAATGCCTTTAAAAATTTATATTTTGTTTGTAGTAGTTGTTGTAATTTAACAATAGTTGAGTGTGCGCAGCAAAGTTAAGAACAACCCAACAACTTCGTTTGTTCTTTAAATTTTGTCGCACATTCACTTGACTGTTGGAAACAGTTGCATTAATGCTTACAAAATTTGGCATAACTTTTTTATGAAACGACGGAAAATAAAAAATGATATACCAACTGAAAGTGTACATTTTCTGCTATGAGAACATGTCGAATTATATGTGCGAAAATATTTTTGAACCATTGAAAAAAATTATAAAAAAATTTAAAACTGACTTATTTGAGGGAAAAATGCTAGGTGTTCAGAGAACACCTCCGCACATTAGACGGAACGTCACTGGTCTAGAGCCATCAGGTCCGAACCCAATGGGGTCTCAAATGTGTATAAATTAAAATGAACATTATTGATTTTTCCCATTTTTTAGTTAATTTTTTTCAGAGTGTAAAATATTTTTTTAAATATATATAAAATAATGACCTCAGATACTTGTAACGATATTCGTTTTTTACATATGATGCATTCCACACCAAATGTCGCGCTACAGAATTACATGTGTCATGAATGTCTAAATAGGTGGTATGGAAAGCCCTACATGGGACTAAGAAAATTTCGTTTTCGTTTTTTTTTTTTTCAATTTTTGGAAAACTGGGCAAAGGAGGTGTGGTTAAATATTGGAAAAATGGTAAAATTTTTGTCGAGTTCCCTTGTTTAAATATTTATCAAATTATAACGGAATATATCTCAATTTTAAATACATTCTTGCAAATTTTTTTATGGGCTACCGATTAAAAACTTTTATTTAGGGAAATGTTCAAAACAGGTTCTGACATTTAAAATTTTTTTAAAATAATTCAATTTATTAAAAATCCGGCCAAATTTTTTTTAAGTTTAGATTTTTGTCTATCCACACAAGAAAACTCAGGAGGGCATTTTTTGTATTTTTCGATAAAATCGCATCTGAATATTGCATTTCATAAAAATTCTGTATTTTATTGTGTCAACACCGCGTATGATTAACAAAATTTCGTTGGTTTCGGAAATATTCGGTACTCATACGCAGTGTTGACGCAATCAAATACAGAATTTTTATGAAATGCAATATTCAGATGCGATTTTATTGAAAAATACAAAAAATGCCCTCCTGAGTTTTATTGTGTCTACACCGCGTATTAGTAACGAATATTTGCGAAACCAACGAAATTTCGTTACTCATACACAATAAAATACAAGAGACTTACAGAATTTTTTATGAAATTCAATATTCAAATCGTCGGTGCGCCGACCAGAACACCTATGAGGCATTCCACACCAAATGTCCAGCGAAAAAAAACACGTGTACCGTAAACTTCTGAATAGCTTGTATGGATAGCCCTATATGGAACTTAGAAAATTGAGTTTTTGGTTTTTCAATTTTTCAAAAACTGGGCTTAGGAGGCGTGGTCAAATATTGGAAAAATGGTCAAATTTATGGCGAGTTGCCTTGATTAATTATTTATCACATTAAAACGGAATGCACCACAATCTTAAAAATTTACATTCTTATATAGTTTTGTATGGGCTATCGATTAAGAATTTTTTTTTGATGAGTAATATTCATGCAATTAATATTACTCATTCGCAACCTTAAAACAAGAAAATACAAGCAAATTACAAAATTGTTATGAAATTTAAAATTCAAATGCGATTTTCTTGAAAAAAACGAAAAATGTTTTTCTGATTTTTTTTGTGTGGATGGACAAACATCTAAACTTAAAAAAAAAAAATAAAAAAAAGGAAAAAAAGTGGCCGGATTTTTTATAAATTGACTTTTTAAAAAAATGGAACATTTCAGAACGGGTTCTGAAAATTTTCCAAAGAAAACAAATTTATTCGATAGCCCATACAAAACTATATAAGAATGTAAATTTTTAAGATTGTGGTGCATTCCGTTTTAATGTGATAAATATTTAATCAAGGTAACTCGCCACAAAGTTGACCATTTTTCCAATATTTGACCACGCCTTCTAAGCCCAGTTTTGGAAAATTAGAAAAACCAAAAACGCAATTTTCTTAGTTCCATATAGGGATATTAAAACAAGGTATTCAGAAATTTACGGGACACATGTTTTTCTGTAGCGGGACATTTGGTGTGGAATGCCTCCTATGTGTAATTTTTTTATTTTTTTTATTGGCCCATTAGGAATCCTATCAGGTAATGCATTTATCCCCTAAAGCGCTTTTCGTTATCTCAAATGGTTTCAAAGTTAGCTAAAACTCCTATGTGTAACCTATAATAGAAATTTTCCGGCAAAAACAGTTATGTGTTATAAGTACACATAACTGTTTTTGATTTAAACTTAAAAACATTACATCTGCATTTGGTTTTCTTCTAAATTAATATTGTAAAAGTTTTTTGAACAATTTTTTTAATATTCCGATACTTAATAGCATAACACTGTGCAACACGATTTACAAAAAAAAAATATTTTTCAATTTTTATTTAATGCGTTTTGAATAAGTCAAAAAAAAGTATAAACTATAATTCTGAGGTAAATAATATCAAAAGATGTCTTCAGTGAAATTTTAAGGCGTTTTTTTCTTAGAACATATTAACCCTCTATGTCCCATTTTTACGCGTCGTTTTGGCACATTTTTCAAATATCCTCGTAGAACACCATTAAAACATGCATTTTAAGGGTTACCAACAGTTTTAAACTTACACAAAAATGAAGAATCTGATTGTGTTACATTCAGTTTAAAGAAGAGATCGAGAAAAATTCTTAAACATATGCTGTTATGTAAATTTTTTGTAAAAAAAAAAAATTTTGGGCCCCCACCGAAATAAAATCCTGGATACGCCCCTGTTCATAGGGCACCCAACGATTGTCCTGAAACTTGAATATTGAAATGAGGACAAAAAAAATAAGAGTTACCTGTTTTTTTAGCTGCCCAACCTCAAATTTTAAAATGGGTTGCCACCTTATGAAAAAATATGGGCTCTCGGGAAGATCCGAATAAAATCAAAACTAGCAGGAATTTTGCCAAACGCAAAAATACGGGTCAGCTTAATTTTAATCGAGATTATTATATATGATTTTGGGGGTCGTAGGTATATACATCTCCATATGAACTATCCCAACGTTTATAAGTTTTTGACAATATCGAACTTAAGGAAGCCGAATTTGGACACGACCGATACGGCATTGCATAGGCCTTCAAAAAACCTTTCGATCTGTGTTAAATGTTCATATACACAGAAAAAAATATTCAATGGAAAAAAACAATTAAATATTTGCTCAGCTTAAAATTTGACATTCAATTAAATTTTACTTGAATCAATTAACCATTTGCTCAAATCTGAAAAATTCACAAAAAAAATCATAAAAACAAAAAAACTCATCATAGTAGGCTTTGAGTAACAATGCGATGAACGCTGTTGCGTTTTTTGTTTTAGTTTCAGTTAGTCGTCAAATAGAAAAGTTCTTTCACGCACACAAGACGAAAAAAAAACAAAATAATATAAAGCACAATAAAAAACAATTTAAACAAAAGACTTGAAAAGACTGACAAAAACACTACAACTGTATAATAATGATTAACCATTCACTCAGATCAAGCATTGGATTAATCAAAAATAACACAAAATTATTGATTAACTGCTCACTCAAATCAAGCATTGGTTTAATCAAAAATAACAGAAAAATAACAATTAACAAATTACTCAAATCAAGCATTGGTTTAATCAAGGAACAGTCAATGTGTTTTTCCTTAAGCGTTTTTAAGGATTGTTTGCAAAACGAAAAGTTAATTTAGCAAACTATTTATTTTTTTTAAAAAATGGTGGACGGTTTTGCTTTTAATGCAGTTGTAAAAATTCCGACACAAAAAAAATATGTACACACTCGGTTTATGGTTATAACAAGAGTGATTTATTCAAATTAAAATGGATCCTTAACTAAGCTTACAATATAAGAGATTTTTTTAAATTTCCCAAGCATTTTGACAATTAAACCCTTCATTAGGATGGCAATTCAGTTACGTTAAAATTAATTTATTAGTTGGGAAAAATAGTATTAACGTTAAAAAGGAATTCAGTAGAAGACTGTTAACTTTAAAATTAAATGAAAATAAAAAATATAAAAAAAATAAAAAATAAAAATTAGAACCAAACAAATATGACCTGGCTTAACACCGGCCCCATTGAAGGACCTAAGGTCTTCAATCTATTGGAAGTAGAGCCAACTTATGGATTGGCCTTTTAAAAACTCCATTCTTCGTCTTCACTTCCGCTACCCTGACTTTGCCGTCTTGGCCTTGAGTAACGGCCTGTATACGACCGGTCAGCCATTGCAGGGGCGGAAGGTTGTCCTCGTGGACGACGACGAGCTTGCCGACGTCGAGATCGGGCTCTTCTGTTGCCCACTTGGTTCTGGCTTGCAGGCTGCGGACGTAATCTCTCTCCCAAGATCGCCAGAACATCCGCTTGAGAGTGGAGATAAGCCGCCATCTCTTGGAGTACGTCGGCTTGACCAGATCTTCGCGAGGCAATTCTTGCGGTAGCGCTAGAAGGCTCTCGCCTATTAGAAGGTGACCTGGAGTCAGTGCTTCGCCGTCGCTCGGGTCGTTGCTGACAGGGGCGATTGGCCTGGAGTTGAGTACTGCCTCTACCTCGATGAGAACCGTTTGTAGTTCGTCTACGGTTAGTAACACCTTGCCTACGGTTCGGATTAGCAACCCTTTGGCAGACTTGACTGCCGCTTCCCACAGTCCTCCGAAGTGCGGAGCTCGAGGCGGAATGAATGTGAAGCTGACCCCCTTGCTGGCAGCGTACGACACCATCTCGTTGGCATGGCTGATCATTGCCTCTTGGACCTCTAGCAGCTCGCGATTGGCGCCGACGAAGTTGGTTGCGTTGTCGCAGTAAATCCGTTCTGGAAGGCCTCTCCTGCCGACGAACCTTGAAAGACAAAGAATAAAAGAATTCGAAGACAGATCAGTTACCAATTCAATATGTATAGCTTTAGACGTAAAACACACAAATATTGCTATATACATTTTTACGGGTGGACGGCCACGAATCTTAAGAGTTATATTAACTGGGCCGCAAAAGTCTACCCCACATATCTTAAATGGGCGCAGAGCTCTCACCCTATCAGCGGGCAGATTCCCCATAATTTGACCCATTAGTTTTGGTTTATACCGAAAACAATGCAGACACTTTCGAACCACTTTCGTACATTCCTCTCTGGCATTTATTAACCAAATTCTATCCCGCAAGAGAGCTACTAACGCTTTCGCTCCCGCGTGACAATTATTGAAATGTAGGTGTCGCAAATACAAATTGACAAAATGTGATTTTTTCGTCATCAAAAGGGGAAATTTTGCATCGTATGCAATAGGTGCGTTTAGCAACCGCCCGCCTACCCTAATAAGTGAAAACGAGCGATGTTCGTCTTTAAATTGGTGGACAAATGGATTCAGCCTTTGTAGGTTAGAAGGTAACACTTGCGATTTACTTAATTTTTTAAGTTCATCCGCGTATTCCTGCTTCTGGATAAATTCGACGAATTTAAGAAACGTCCAATTCATCTCTTTCGCTGTAGGAACTCCCAAATTGCGGCACTTGTTTCCCCGAGCAATATCAAGAAAACGAAAAACATACGAAAAAACTCGTATCATCTTAGTGTAAACCGAGTAATTTTCCATCAACTTTACAATATAGTTGACTTCCTTTTCCTCTACAGCGAAAAACACACTAGTTTTCCTTTTTTCTAGTGACTCTTCTTCGGCGGTTAGCCTGAAATGTTCATTAACTGGCCAGGCGTTACTCTCTTTGAGTAGAAAATCTGGGCCATTGAACCAAATTGAGTCAACTAGCTCATCTACATTACAACCCCTTGAAACTATATCAGCCGGGTTCTCCTTAGTCGGAACGTGTCGCCATGCGACTTGGCTTGATAGTTCTTGGATTTCAGAAACTCTATTTGAAACAAAAGTAGCCAGCGTAGAAGAATGAGTCTGAATCCAGTGTAAGGTGATTTCTGAATCAGTCCAAAACGTTACAGTTTCGATTTCACATGAAATCATGGATTTAATTTTAGACCACAATTTAGCCAATAAATGGGCTGCGCATAATTCAAGCCTCGGAAGAGACTTGGTCTTCAGAGGAGCAACTTTCGATTTTGCCGTCAAAAGGCGGCAAGAAGTATCACCCGAAGCTCGACTCCGGATGTAAATGCAGCAGCCATATGCTCGCATGGAGGCATCAGAAAACCCATGAATTTGACATTTGGTCCTTGAAGTTGTTAAAACATATCTTGGAATTTCTATCACGTCAATTTTTAATAAATTGGACTTAAAATTCTCCCAAGAACTGTCAAGGCGCGTGGGGATTGATTCATCCCAATCTAACTTCAGCAGCCAAAGTTCTTGAAGTAAAACTTTGGCTTTTACAACCAAGGGGCACAAAAGTCCGAGTGGATCAAAAAGCCGAGCCGAAACAGATAAAATGTTACGTTTCGTGGCTTTCAGATTCTGAAAAGAATCGTCTAAATGATATTTAAAAATATCACTCTTCGGACGCCAATATGTGCCTAAAGTTTTAGTGAAATCCGGATCTATTTGTACAGGTTTCTCTACAATAGCTGAGTCAGCTCGATTGTAGTGGTTTGAAAACCATTTTGTCAAATTAAAACCTGCGGATTCCAATATCTGAGTAACTTGAGCTCTTATCACGTTAAGTTCCTCAACTGAATCTGCACCAGTTAGCAGATCGTCAACATAAAAGTCCTTTCGCACGACCTGAGATCCGATCGGTAACGATTTTGCGAACAATTCGCTCAAATACGTTAGACAACGTATTGCCAAAAATGGAGCCGAAGACGTGCCATAAGTAACTGTATTCAGTCTAAAGATTTCAATATTATCAGACTGCTTTTCACGCCATAAAATCAATTGAAAATTTCTATCGGCCTCATCAATTAGAACTTGACGGTACATTTTTTCAATGTCAGCCGTCATTGCGTATTTATGCAGCCGAAAACGAATCAACGTAGAATACAACTCCTCCTGAACAGTAGGGCCGATCATTAGTAGATCATTTAGAGAACGTTGCGTAGACGTTTTACAAGAGGCATCGAAAACCACCCGAAGCTTTGTCGTAGAACTTTGCGGGCGTAATACACACTGATGTGGTATGAAATAATGAGGAAATTCGGGAATTTTATTGTCTGTAATAGACATGTGTCCCAGATTAATGTATTCTTTCATGAAAGAATTATACATCTCTTTCGTTTGTGGTTCTTTTGACAGCCGACGTTCCAATGATAGGAATCGCCGCTTGGCTGTTTCAAAAGAGAGACCCAACGTTTTTGGATCCGCTTTGAAAGGTAGCGCCACTTCAAATTTACCCGACGGCAATTGTCGAATAGATTTCATGAAATGTTCCTCACATTGTTGATGCTCTATAGACAAAACATTCGCCTCCTGCGGAATTTCTTCTAATTCCCAGAATTTTTGAACTATTGAATCTAAAGATGATTCGTTTTCATTTAGAGTGCTTAAATGGCATGAATTATTAATTAAATTCTTCGACTCTTTGTATTTGCCCGAAACAATCCAACCCAGTAGCGTTTTCTGAAGAGTTGGAATGTTTGGACTCTTTTTGATTTGACCAACACACAGCAATTCAAAGAAGATCTCAGCGCCGATCAACATATCAATTTTCTGAGGTTTAAAAAAGTATGGATCAGCTAATTCTATGTTGCCAGGCAAATTCCAATCAGAAGTTGAAATAACTTGATCTGGTTGGTATGAAGAAATCGACCGAAGAACCCAATAGTCCGACGAAAATTCGTGGGAGTTCTGGCGAGATTTTACCGTGGCTTGTATTTTAAATTTGGCGGAAGAATTTGTTTTTCCAATTCCAACCAGACTGAGATTTCGTTCCTCTTTTCGTAGTTGAAGCCGCTGAGCTAGTTCCTCAGTTACAAAATTTATTTGTGACCCGGAGTCCAATAAAGCTCTAGCCATAATATACTGACCAGATTTATCTCTGATTTTCACCAAAGCCGTTGCCAATATCACATTGTCTTTTGTAGAAGACGAAAGATGTGTAAATGCTGTCGAAGTCGAAGGCTGAGAGGGATCAGAACTAGAACTTCTTTGTACTTGTGCATCATTTGAAGTATAAATGTGTAACAAAGTGTTATGTGCGCAACTACAAACTCGACACTTTGAAGATTTGCATTTCGTCACCGTATGTCCTTTTTTCAAACAATTAATACAGGCAGGAACGCCTTTTACAAAATCAAATCTCTGTTGCACAGGCATTGCAGAGAAAGACGGACAAGTGGAGACGAAATGTTGTGTCGATTTACAACATATACATTTAGAGGCAGCTTGTTGTGTCCCCGTTTGAACTGAAAAGGATTTAGCTTTCTTCTTTGGAAAGTTATCATTCTTTTTTGACACGGTGGCATTTTGAGAAGAAGCCTGTGAACGGTGATACGGTTTGGTATTCGAGGCTTCCCCAGCAGAGATATGCTGGAAACGTTTATTTAATGCGGCCTCACAATCACTCCACAAGGGCAACTTTTGATAATCAAGTTGCTCCTCCCATTTTGTCCGAGTGACTGGATCAACCTTTGACATAACCAGATGAATTATCATGGCGTTGACAATGTCCTTCTCGTTACCAATAGATAAAAGCGAACCGTAAATCGCCGACACCGTGTCAATCATGCTCCTCAAGGCTGAAGACGAGGCCCTAGACATTTCCGAAAGATCAAACAATTTCCTTATGTTGTCAAAAAATATCAAACACGGATTGTCATAAACTTTCTTTAAACTTTCTAAAGCCTTGGAGTAGTTTTGCTCAGTCACTTGATACGCCTTTACCGTACCAAGCGCTTCATCTGAGAGACATGATATAAGATGATTGAATTTTTCAATATCAGTCAAAGAAGTATCGGTATGAACCAAACTATTGAACAAACTAATAAAATTTTTGTAGTCCGAATATTTGCCACTGAATTTAGGCAATTTCATAAGTGGGAGTCTGCTTTTGTGACCCTGAAAGGCAAATGAAGTTTCACCCACGCTTGGGTTTCTCGGAGTTAAGTAACTCAAAAAAAGACTCTTTGTGTCAATGCACAAATCTTCCACTTCGGCCCGATCACCATTTGTGGGATCCAGGACCTCAATCTCGGACTGAATGTCCATCGCATCATCTATGTAGCAATTTAAAATTTCAAGGCGACACTGTAGATTATTCTGAGAGAATGAAATAGTTTTTTCTTCAATAGAGGTTTTCATCCTCGTTATGTTGGTCATCACTGTGTTCTTTTGTGCATATAAGCTTTCGATTGGGATCGCACCTTTATGTTTTCTTGGAGCCATTTTGAAATAAAGTTTCTCACAAAAATGAAGGGATCACAGAAAGTATTTAGGAAACCAATTAGTGATTATAAATTTCCTTAGAAATATTTATTTCCGTAAGGATCTCAAAGAAATTTTATGGATTCTGTCGTTTAGACAAATAGAACTGAATTTAAATAATTTCTGAAATCAACTTACGGTTTCAAATCACTTTAAAGCACACTTTTAGAAATTTTCTGGAAGGATCTCAAGGAAATTGAAATGATTTTGTCGTTTAGACAAATAAAAACGAATTTGACTAATGTCCGAGATCAACTTTCGGTTTTGAATCAATTTCAGAAACCACTTTCGTAAAAAGTTCAGAAACTATTGTTGGTTTCGACTATTTTTCTTATCACAAATCGAACAAATTTATCAAAATGAAAATTAAATTATTTGCCTGAAGTGAAGTCTCCAGTATCAATTTTAATTATTGCACTAAAATCACAAATTTTTTACACAAATTTACCGAAAAATCAAATTCACTTATTTTTTCGAACAGTAAAAAAAATTGTTTGCTGGGTTAGCAATTGTAATTTTCCAAATTTTAACTAATTATAATCAATTTTATAAAAAATTAGCAAACAATTTCACACACATATATTGCTTCTTAATTTCACTGAAAATTGTTCGCTGGGTTATATAGCAAAACAACCACAAATACGGCAAAAAAAAAACAAAAAGAAATTTTTTCCAAATTACTGATAATTTTACCCTATTTTGACAATTACTTTTCCAAAATGTATAATTATTGATCACTTTATAACCACAGCCTCTTGTAATTATCTTACTCGCACACACTTTTATGTCCGTCCGATTACTTTAATTTTACCTCAAATCTTCCTGTTCACTAATTATTTTCCAGTATTAATTATCCACAATAGTTGTATAGAAAAATTACACGGTATTCACCTCTATTTAATTTCTCAATTCTACTTTCGTATTAATTTCACAATTATTTTTATTTATTTCACAAATCTATCATTTATTTTCTGTTTTTTCGTTTGTTTACATGTACCATATGATCAGTGGTGTTGCCAACTATGATCAGTACACTCTAAAAAAAACAGTGTTGGTAAACGTTAAAAGTACCAACAGTAACGAGTAGAATATAAATTAAGAAAATAAACACAAAACAAACGTCAAATAATAATGACAAATGCAATTGTGGGATAAATAAGAAAAACACGAAAAAGGTAGCAAATTGGAAAATTGTAAATATTTTACAATTTTATAAAATTAATTATTTCCCGAAGGAAAAATAACGAGAGATACCGAAAAAAGAGAGAACGAACGGCAAGTAAAAACAGAATGAAGCGAGGAGGCGACACTTATCAACGTTAGTGGTTTTATAATTAACACGATATGCAGATAATGAAGTTTTATGTGTTTTAATGATAATTAAGTTTGAACAATAAAGCAATTTTCTATTTTTTGTGTGTTTCACTATTAGGGTGGTTTTTGAATTAAAAATTTGATTAAAAGAACGAATAATTTCAGGTGTGGAATAATAACTTTGGCAAAAAACTAAATTTTGTAATTTAAATTTTAATTTAAGTTTTATTAAAATCGAATGCAAAGTCTCACACTAATTATTTGTTCTTGAATATCTGATTAGGGGTTTGTTGATGTTCGGCACTTTCCTTTTGGCACAAGATGCAGTTGCACTTCGGCATTTGTATAGCACTGCAACAAGATGATGAAAACGACTTCCTTCCTTCAATAGGTTTTGGGATGATGATTTTTGTTGTGGTTGTAGCAATTACAGACACACAAATTTTGTTGATATTATCACTGTTGGTTATAATATACCACGAAAATTGTTTTATACCACGGGGATTTATTATCGCACACACGGCAGATTCTTGTATAATTGTTCGATAAAATTACGAATGTGGTAACAACGAAATTTTTTACAATTTTTTGAATTATTTTTCACAAACACGGTCCCTGCTCGGGCGCCAAAATGTTTTTCCTTAAGCGTTTTTAAGGATTGTTTGCAAAACGAAAAGTTAATTTAGCAAACTATTTATTTTTTTTAAAAAATGGTGGACGGTTTTGCTTTTAATGCAGTTGTAAAAATTCCGACACAAAAAAAATATGTACACACTCGGTTTATGGTTATAACAAGAGTGATTTATTCAAATTAAAATGGATCCTTAACTAAGCTTACAATATAAGAGATTTTTTTAAATTTCCCAAGCATTTTGACAATTAAACCCTTCATTAGGATGGCAATTCAGTTACGTTAAAATTAATTTATTAGTTGGGAAAAATAGTATTAACGTTAAAAAGGAATTCAGTAGAAGACTGTTAACTTTAAAATTAAATGAAAATAAAAAATATAAAAAAAATAAAAAATAAAAATTAGAACCAAACAAATATGACCTGGCTTAACACAATGACTGACCTACAATTTTCGTGCTTGATCCAACAATTTTCCTCATTAGATTACTTTTAATTAAAATAATGCTCAACCTGGTGTATTTCGTGCTTGATCTAACAACTCATTTTTATCTGTGTATGAGGGTATTTCACTGATAGAAATGTGTACATGACAATAATGAAAATCTACAGTAATGTTATGAAAAATGACGTTAAAAAGGAACCTATGCAGGGTTTCATTGAATTAATGAAATGGGTATCATAAAATGTAATTGCAAGAACAAGTTTCATTAAATTAATGAAAATTGTTCATACAAAATATAAATTGTATTTAATGAAAATGTTTCATTACTTTAATGAAAAAAGTATTTAATTCCTATGAAATACTTTCATTGAATAAATCCTACTTTTTATTTTTGAAATGAAATACTTTCATTGAATAAATGTTACTTTTATTTTTAAAATGAAATATATGTATGAAATAGTAAAGATCTTTTTATAGAATTAAAAATAATAAAAAAATGTTTTCACTTAGTTTTCTTGCACAAAATTTTACTCCAACCTTAACTTGGAATACATAATTAAAACCACGAACTAATATAAAACATCACAAAAATTAGTTAATTAATAATTTAGTTTTTATTTTATATTTCGTAAAAAAATCTGAAAAAATCACAAAATAACCAAGTTAAAAAAACACTTTCACATATTTTTAATTTTATCTATAGATTTCACTCAGTTTTCTCACACAAAATTTTACTATAACTTTTACTTTTAATACATAAGTAGAACCCCGAAATAATTTAAAACAACGTGAGTTTAATAAATACTTATAATTAATCAACAATATTTCATTTTAAATTTCGTAAAAAAATCTTAGAAAAAATCACGCTCTGATCAGCTGTTTTTTTGCGCGCGTAAACTAACAGACTAAACAGACGCGACACGACAATTGTCAAAAAACAGAAAATTTTGTAAACAAAACTTAATGAAATTTTTTAATGAAACTACGAAATCTAATGAATCAAAATTAATGAATATCTTGCACAATATGTATGAAATTTCATTCAGCATATGAAAAATTTCATTGTTGCAATGAACCAACGTTAATGAATTCCATTCATTAGTGATATGAAACGTTTTTCTATCAGTGTTGAAAAAAAGGACAAAAATTACCCCTAAAAATGAGAGATTAATTAATATGTTCTACGAAAAGATTCACCATTACATTTCACTGAAGATACATTTTGCCTTTTTTGCATCAGAATTATATTTAATATATTTTTTGGCTTATTACTTATTGTTATTTTGGTTTCCCTGATAATCACTTTCTGCATTGGTAAAGCTTATCCGCCTCTTTGTGATAATGAAATTCACGTCGAAAGTTTTCAGCCTTGCAAAGTACGAAATGCTAAACATTTAACAACAAACACATGGGATGAAAAAAAAAAACACCAAAATAATTTTACGTGTGTTTGTAAACGTTGCATTTCGCACTTTGCAAGTTTAAAAATTCTGACGTGAATACCATCAATATTTGGCTACAAGTCCTTGCGGATATATAATTTGCAAAATTTTTTCTTTTGAACAACACATACAAATTTATTTAAAATAAATTTAAGAACAAAAACACCTACGTGTATTATATTTTTTTTTATAAACATGTAAAAAGTCCGAAACAAAATCACCTATGTGTAGTGTTTTGTTAAAATCTTGTACCACTTCAGGATAAAAAAGATTTTGTATGTTTTTCAACGCGTAATATTTTTACATGGGTTTAGGAAAAATAAAAATATTTTACTTTAAAAAAATGTTGCGAATTGGCAAAATAAAACGGTTTTTTGCTCTCCTGAAAACTTCATAAAAAACACATAGGTGTTCTGGTCGGCGCACCGAAGAAATGCTATTTTCCCGAAAAATACGAGAAATGACCTCCTGATTTTTTTTGTGTGGTGGTCAGGGTTGTCAGATTTTTTTTACGCTCATCGCCAAATCGGATGTCAAAAATCGCTAGAAATCGCCAAAACTCAAATTTTTTCAGTTTTTGTTAAAAAAAAAAATTATTTTTATTTAAAAAAAAATATTTTGTTTTCTTTATAATGGCTAGAAAATAATAATACTCAAAAATCGCCAAAATCCTAGAAAAATACATAAAAATCGCCAAAAGTAAATTTTTTTTAGTTTTTGTATTTTTTTTTTTACTTCCATCGGTAATTTTAAAATTACTAAATTTAAAAATTTTGCTAATTACTTCTAAAATCTGTCTATAGGCAATAAATTTCACTCAAAATTCATTTATGCTTGTTTTCTGCACTAATGCTAAAACCCCAATCGATCCATGATAATCGGTCTTGAATATTTCTTAATTTTCTTATCGCTATTTTTACTCATCAACAGTTTACAACAGTGTAAAATTGGAGAAAAAAGTAATTAATTTTTTTGTGATTCTCATGTTATAGTTTTTGACTCTCCTGGACACTGGACAAATTTCCCAAATGTTTTTTGTTTTGTTTTAATTCATAAAGAGCCAAAGAAAGTCTGTCGAAAATGCAGCAAAAGTAAATGAATTTGATAATTTGAAATAATGGCTCTACTAATCTTTTGAAAATATTCAGGAAATAATTTGACAAAATCGCCAAAGAAATCCCCAATCATTTTGTAAATCGCCACGTCGCCAAATCGAAAAACTCGTCGCCAAACACATTTCAAAATCGCCACGTTTGGCGAGAAATCGCCATATCTGACAGCCCTGGTGGTGGTTAAGTTTGGAAATGGGCAAAATCGTATATTGGGGGGGGGGGGGGGTTTACCTCTTTAAAAACAAAACCAGCCTCTGAAAAACCCAATATTTTACAGGTTTTTTGTTATTTTGCTAAGTAAATGAACACTTTTATGTGAAAAGAGGTTCGAAGACCTGCAGTTCGATCCAGGTGAGTGTACTTTGACAATATCATCGTAATGATTAGTAAAGAAATGTGACCTCGAGCTAGAGTAATCAATTCCCATCAAAACTAATTTTATTAGTGATAAAACTTTATTACTTAAGTGAAAAATTTATAATAAATGAATTTGTAAATATTTCTCGAGGGGGGAACGTTACAATCCGATTCTGAGAAGACATGATATTACAACCTCTTCTATGCTATCTAAAAAGCTCTTATTAATTTAAATTCATTTAGCGCTTTTTGGTTTCAAATGCTACTGCTTCTAATTGGTACTTCTCGACCAAAAATCATAGATTCTGTTGTTGCATTCTCGAGTGCTTCCGAACTTTTTGTAACTTATGTATAATCGTGCTTTTAGGAAGATACGGTTTTTGCTAGGTATGGTAAGACTTAAACCATCTATAAAAATTTATTATCACTACTCTAGAAACACACTAAATATTAAAGACTTGCTAATTAAATAAACTATGATTAACTCTAAATTATTGTGTGTTTATTTTTTTAGTTTTTGTTTTTTTTTTTTATCTCGATTATAATTTTCACTCCTCATTTACACAATTTAAACTTAATTTGCATCTTTTACAAATTATTTGAAACTTAATAACAATGATACATATCGGATACGGCAGAAATAAATGCTATGTGAATAGTCAAATCGACAGACATACAAACAAACCAAACAACATGGCAGATGTGACAAAAAACAAGTAGTCAGTTTTTTTTTAAGTGATGGCAATAGTGGAGTAGTAGAAATAGGTCCATTTATTTTATGGAAAATTACTGACAGCTGTTGGCGCCATTCATTAGTCGTCTTTTTTATAGTAAACGTCTTTCACTAGACAATTATAATAATACAATATACATTAGGCCGTATCGATTTAAATTTTTTCCTTTTTACACCCTCCACTCTGGTGATAGAGGGTATATAAGCAAATCCATGGGAAATTTAACTGACGGATCACCGATTTTGTTTATTTTTGGTTATTTAATAGAGCTTCGTAAATGATTAAAAACTATATTTTTTTAATTTTTTTTGAATCAATACTTTAAACACATGGGCGTTTATAAAAGCGCTTTTTTGACAATATTGACTTTTAGACAGTTTTTTTGCTCGGAAACTGTAAGTCGTACGAAAAAGCTTATAGAAACAATATTGTTTATGAAGATTTAAAATTTAGAAACAAACTGTGTTTTAAATTTCAACAAAAAATTTTGAAAACTATATTTGAATGTCCTTTTTTCCTGGGATAGGCACTATGGATTTCCAAAAACAAAATTTTGTATTAAAGTTTAGAATGTCCTTTTAACGCTATTAAAATTTCAGAGAGGTGTTTTTTCGTATTGTTGAATAATAAATTTTCAAAGTTTGTTAGATAGCCAAATATTTGATTTTTTCAAAATTTTGGCAAAATATCAAAAATTTAGCTTTAATACAAACTTTGAAAATTTATTGCTCAACAATACGCACCTCTCTGAAACTTTAAAAGCGTTAAAAGGACATTCCAAACTTTAATAAAAAATTTTGGCATTGGAAATCCATGGTGTCCTTGATAGGAGAAAAGGACATTCCAATATTGTTTTAACAAATTTTTATTGAATTTTTTTTTAAATTATTTTTTTGTTTTTCCATCATTTTATCAACAATACTGTCACACAAAGTTTTTCGTACAACTTACGGTTTCCGAGTAAAAAAACACAAAAAAACTATTTGATTTTTTGCCAATTTTGAAAAAAAATCTAAATATTTGGCTATCTAACAAACTTAGAAAATTTTTTGCTCAACAATACGAAAAAAAACCTCTTTGAAATTTTAAGCGTTAAAAGGACATTCTAAACTTTATTGCAAAATTTTGTTTTCGGAAATCCATGGTGTCCTTCCCAAGAAAAAAGGACATTCAAATACGGTTTTTAACATTTTTTGTTTAAATTTTTTACAAACAGTTTTTTTTCTAAATTTTAAATGTTTTAAATTTTATAAACAATATTGTTTTTATAAGTTGTTTTCGTACGCCTTTCGATTTAGGAGCACAAAAATGTTAAAAAACGGTTTTAAAGTCAATATTGTCAAAAAAGCTTTTTTTAAACGCCCATATCTTCCAAGGTATTGATCCAAAAAAAAATAAAAAAAAAAACAGTTTTTAATAACACAGTGCAACACCCAAAATCGGAATGGGATGAAACCAAAAGCAAATGAAAGTTGACATATTCCATAACAAACCCCTCAAGGCTTTTTTTTAGTTCAGAGCTAGATTTTGTTTTACACGCATTTGAAGTTAGTGCACTTTTATTATAATTACAATAATAAATGCTTGAAAACTGTATTAGTGGCGAAGGATTAATATTGTAATTGCCTTTAAATAACAATCATACGCAACGGTGTCCAGTGATTTACATATATTAATAATACGCAACGGTGTACATGGTTTATTTTAATAATTTGGCTATTCAGTAAATAGGTACTGGACCGATTGCAGCAAAATTCATACCAGTCATAGCTGAAGTAATTTTGAGCTCAAGTTTGGAAACTGGACCCTACATGTCCAATAAGGGAACCACCAGGGGTCTTTAAAGTTGGACACGTTTAGTACACAAAAACTTTAAATGCTTTAAAATCACCAACTTTAAATGCGTGTAAAATAAAATCTAGCTCTGACCTAAAAAAAAAGGCCTAGAGGGTTTTGTTATGGAAAACGTCAGCTTTCATTTGCTTTTGGTTTCATCCCATTCCGATTCCGAAAGTTCGATTTTGTATCACTGTGTAATTTACAAAGGTCTATCAAATAACTAAAAATAAACAAAATCGGTGATCCGTCAGTTAAATTTCCCATGGATTTGCTCATATATAAGTTTGTTATTCCGTTTTTAACACCTCGATATATTGGTCTACACTCATAGAAATCCTACAGTATTCCTTACTAAAAAGTTGCCAGTTTTTACTAATTGTTAGTATTAAAGGGCCCTACAACGCGTTAGTCAATTTTTACTAACGCAGTTATAAAAAAACGGTAAAAAAATTTTAAAGCGAAAACCTATCCAAACCCGATTTTGACAAATTTTTTAATAAAAAAATTGGATCAAAAAATATAATTATTGAGCTTGATGGCTGGCTGATTTTAGAAATTAAAAAAAAAATATATACATTTATTTTTATACCCTCCAACTACAGTATGGAGGTATACTCACTTTGTCATTCCGTGTGTAACGCATCGAAATATCGTTCGGGGACCCTACAAAGTGTATATATTATTGATCAGTGATCGATTCTAAGACTTTCTAGTGATGTCCGTCCGTCCGTCCGTCCGTCCGTCTGTCCGTCCGTCCGTCCGTCCGTCTGTCCGTCCGTCTGTAGTTAAAACGATACAGTCCAAAATAAATGAGCTAGACTCCTCAAGTTTGGCACAAATATGTATTGTGGTCCTAGGCAGGTTAAGTTCGGAAATGGGCAAAATCGGACCTGGGGGAAAAAGTTCCCCCTTGAAGAACTAAACCAACCTCAGAAAAAAATCACTTTTTACATGATTTTTTGTCTTTTTGTTTAACAAATTCAATATTTTTATGCTACAAGAAGTTCAAAGTCATGCATTTGGACCCTGAGAATTAGAAAATGTCGTTTTTTTGGTCCGCCCCCCTTTTATGGGCGTAGAATAAAAAAAATTAAATTATGATAAACTTGCATTTCTTTAGTGCAAAAAACATAGGAATGAATTTTTAAACACATATTTGAGAGGAAATTTGTCCCCCCAATCACCACGACCCCCCCACCCCCCCCACACCCCCAAAATAAAACGCACCTGCATTTTTTTTCTTTTTTTGCATGTTGGAGGGTATAAAAGATTTGGCACAGCCGAATTTAGCACTCTTACTTGTTTTTTTTTTTCAATGGAAATTTGCTATGTGCGTTAAAAAAAAAAATATTCAAAAATGTAAATTTTACCTTTTTAGGTGTCAAAAATAAGTTTCCAAATTTTTAAAAATTACTAACAAAAATTATTAAAAAATCGGTAAAAAAATCAGTATTCAGTAAATTCCAAGTTCAAAAAATAACTAAATTTATACTGTAAAACTAAATTTATACTGTAAATTACTAAAAAAGTAGTAAAGTTAAAGTTATAACACTTTTACTGTATTTTTTACTGTAGGATTATTTAGGGTGTAGGACCTTGTAAAGTGTATAAATTCATGATCCTCGATCGATTTTAAGTCGATCTATCGATGTCCGTCCGTCTGTCTGTTCAAAGCACGCTAACTTTTGAAAGACTTTACTGAGGATACTGAAGTTTGGAATATATGTTTCTAATTTGCCTGGTCAAGTTGGTATTACATTTCAACGAAATCAGTTCAGTGGTTCAAAATTTCAGCATGGGCTTTTTTTCGCAAATAAATTTGTAAGGATTCCACAAATTTTTCTGGATTTTTTTATATAAGCAGTTAAACAGATTTTTTGGGTTAAAGTAGAGATGGGTACATGAGCAGATTAGAGCGTGATTCACGTAATTCACGCGTGAGTGTTACTGAATTCAATTTTACTCACGTGATTGTGAGTGGAGCAAAAAATTGCGTGAGTGCGTTAGTAAGATTTTTGCGTGAGTGAGTGTGCGTGAGTCGACTTTCTTGCGTGAGTTTGCGTGATTTACTTTTTCTTCATATTTACTTTCATACCAAAAAAAGCAACAAAAAATTGTAAAATTTGGCTTAACTTAAGATTAAGTCCCGAAAAAAAATTTTAAATTTCGCTGAACTTTAAATTTTGCTGAAAATTTTGAAAGATATTTGAAATTTTAGTTTTTGAATTTTTTTGTATAAATAAGAGTTTTGTGAGTGTGAGTCAACGTGAGTGTGAGTCAACTTGAGTGTGAGTCAACGTGAGTGTGAGTGAAGCTTGCGTGAGGGCACGTCATCGTAAGTTGTATTAAATTGTCTCACGTAATTGTAAGGAAGTGTGAGTAGAAAAAGTATGCTCGTGCGTGATTAAAAAATTACTGTCGTGAGCGTGAGTCAAAAATCACTCACGTGCCCATCTCTAGTTTAAAGTATTATAATTCACTAAATAAAAATTTTTCATCTAACTTATTTTTCATTATTCGGTGAGAAGCGTTTGAATTTAAATAAATGCAAATGATTGGAAAACACAGCTATTGCTTTATTAAATTTGTGTTTTATGATAATTTTTTAAATGTGTTTTGTTTAATTAATTATTGCTATCATACATAAATAATATGCTCTCGTGTTGTTTTATAAATATTTTGTTTTAGTTTGATATATTGTCTAAATAAAAAAAAAATGCTTATTTAACTTTAATTAATATCTATAAATATTTTCATTTAATTAGTATTGATTTTCAATTGTTAATATCGATAATTATAATTATTTTTTAATTGCACTAACAAATTCATTGACGCATATGACATTTTATTACTAATGAAAGAAAAATTTAGATTTGTAAACAAATTTTTGTTTTGTAAACATTACTTTTGCCTTCTAATTTCTCCCTTTTTTGCACTTGCATCACAGTTAACCCTTTGATGGCCTCATATTCTACTAAAACCCTCTTCGGGGATATGAAAAATGTGTCTCGCCATTAGAATAGAAAAACAAATAAAAAAAAAACAACTTACAAGGGAAGTCTCCTTAGTGTCACCCGCGGATCTCTATGGAATTGGTTTTATTTTGTAGAGCAAAAGAAATAAAGGGACACTTATTTTTTTTAGAGGCCCAAATTCATATTTAGGGGGTAAAAAGGAGGGGGGAAGACAAGGCCATTTTTCAGTTTTTTTCGTTTATCTCCTATATTATGCAAAGAAACCTAGCCATGTTACATACCAAATGAAAGGTCTTTGGAAAACCTATCTACGCGTGCTAAGAACGTGTCCAAACATGCACAACTTTTCGTCATATTGAGTAAAATACCAAACTTTTAGGACATTTTTGTTAATAAGTCGAAAAATATTGGGCCATTCCAGAAAATTTAGCTCAAATTTTAGTCATTTTTGGAAATGGTGTCTCAGATTAATTTGAACCTTGACACATAGATAGCCCTCATAAATATGATATATGTACCATATATCGTTTTTTTACATTTGGTGTATTTAACGAATTATGGCGGGTCAAAGATTGACTTTTTAAGCAAAAGTAAGAAAAATACATCACGTTTAAAGAGCTGTAACTTCTTAACCAATGACCCGATTTTCACAAATTTAGGCTCATGTGAAAGCTGGGGTTCTTCTTTTAGAAAATATTTTTAAAATAACACAGTTTTTTTTACAGAAATGATGCAAAAATGCAAAAATATTTTTTCTTTTCGAATATTTAAAAAAACACATCTTCGATTTTTTTTTAAAAAATTCTGGTGAAAAATAACAATGTTTTGTATAACATATTCAAAATTCAGAGTGGGATCTCCATGGGATCAAAAACTATTCTGTTTTAAGTACGATGTTCTCATATTTTTCCCTTAGAAAATTTAAATTTCTAATGTTTTGAATGTTTTTCAAATTTTTTATAGTATAATTTTCTTTGAAAATTTAAATTTTTATATTGAAGAAACATAAAATTTTAATTTTCTAAGGTAAAATTTAAGAACTTCGTACTAAAACCAGAATATTTTTTGATCCCATTGGTATCCCACTCTGAATTTTGGATATGTTGTACAAAACAGTATTGTTAATCACCAAACTTTTTTTAAAAAAAATCGAAGATGTGTTTTTTTAAATATTCGCAAAAAAAAAATGTTTTTGAATTTTTACAACACTTCTGAAAAACAACCGTATACTTTTGAAAATATTTCCTAAAAGAAGAAGAATTAAGCTTTCATATGAGCCATTACTTGTGATTACCGGATTACTAGTTAAAAAGTTAGAGCACGTTAAACGTCTTGTATTTTTCTGACTTTTGCTAAAAAAGTCGAACTTTGACCCGCGATAATTTGAAAACTACAGCAAATTTTGAAAATCCAAAAATGCAACATATCTCATATAAACGTGGATATCTATGAGCCAAATTCTCAGTGGCGTCCAAAGGCATGTTTCCGAACAGTGGGGCGAAAATTTTGGAATTACCCTATTAACTTCTTTGACCCGTTGTTAGCACCTCGAGATAGGTATTTTTAATACCTTTAATCTGATAGCACACATGCTTATATTAATTTTGTCTAAATAGGCGTAAATCGTAAAAACTGAATGGTCAATTTCCCCCCATACAAATCGAACCCCTAAAAATGAGTTTGAGCCGCTAAAAAAAATACGTGTCGAATTAATTTTCGTTCTTAACATATCCAGATTTCATGAAGATCGGAGGGTGACACCAGGGAGACTTCCCTTGTTAGAGTTAAAATTAAATTGAAAATTCAGTCTTATGCTTTTTGCACTAAAGAAATACAAGTTCATCATTATTTGGAAATTTTTTTTAAATCCACTCCCACAAAAGGGGTACGGACCGAAAAAATGATATTTTCTAATTTCAGGGTCCAAATGCAAGACTTTGAACTTCTTGTAGCATAAAAATGTTGCATTTGTTATACAAAAACACAAAAACACAAAAAATTATGCCAAAAAATGATATTTTTCAGAGGTTGGCTAAGTTCTTCAAGGGGAAACTTTTTTCGCCCTGGCCCGATTTTGCTCATTTATGAACTTAATCTGCCTAGGAACATAAGACATATTCGTCCCAAATTTCGGGAGTCTAGCTCTTTTATTTTGGACTGCATCGTGTAAACGTGTAGACGGACGTGTTGTCGGACGTGTTGACGGTCGGACAGACGGACGCACTGTCATCGCTAGAATGTCTTAGAATCGATCACTGATCATACATATATATGGGGCATTCCATGCCAAATCACTCACTTTTAAGCCCGACCTCCTTCGATTAATTTTATTTTTGGATATGTTTTAGTACGTATTAAATGCAACTTCCAGCCAAATTTTCAGCCTTTTATACCAAGGTGGTGTTGAGTAATCAATTTTTCAAAATGGCGATTTTTTCCAAAAAATGAAAAAAATTAAATTTTCAATCAATTTTGACCAGTAAGAAATATAGATATATTAAAAAAAGATGGACAACATTTTGTTGGTAGTTAAATTTAGTTTTAGAAAAAAAAATATGAAAAATTATTCGAAGTAATTATCACTTGTTTTTTATCGTATAAAAATTTAATCCACTTTTTGAAAAAGTCCGAAACCTTCGATTTTTTTTTAAAAATGTCAAAAAATTCTACTCCAAATTACGCAACTTTTAAGTCATAATTCGAGATGTGATCGTAATTCGTTCTATTTTTATTCAAATTTTGAAAATTGCACTTTTTTTTTTTTGACTCTGGTTTATTTTATATGGTGCTCCAAAAAAAATAATTTGGTAAATATTGACCGTAACTTCCCCTAGATATATTAACTTGGGTGTAAAAATACGTCTCAGAAAATTTTAGGATGATCGGACATGGGTAAGGCGTGCCGCATCGGCTTTGAAGTTTGAAAATCGGATTACAAGGGAAAATATGCATTTTTTTCTGTTTTCTTAATTTTTTTGGTATTTTAAGTTAATTTTGAATTCAAATGGTTACAGAATTGAAATGTAGAGTAAAATGTCTCCCTATTAAGGTCATAAAAACCGAAATCAGTTTAAAATCAGCCAAGTTATTACAACTTCCCCAGGCATCTAACGTGTGGCAGACAACTTGATTAATCAATACAATCCGATTTTTGAAATTCATTGAAATTTTCTACTGTAATAACATTTTTTTATTCTTCAAGTTCAAATGTTATTAGATGACAAGTATTTTTCATATTGTGTTTTGCTAACATTTTTTAAATTAGTGCTAAAAATGCCTGCATTTTCCACACCCTTTTGAAATCTCTATTTTAAAAAAAAAATATTTTTTTTGTTTTAAAATTTGGAAAAGTCAAAAAAATATTACACTGAAACATGAATAATGAAAAAATGTTATTACAGTAGAAAATTTCAATAAATTTAAAAAAAGGGCCTCGTATTTTTTAATCAAGTTGTATGGCACACGCTAGATGCCTGGGGAAGTTGTAATAACTTGGCTGATTTTCAACCGATTTTAGTTTTTAGTACCTTATTAGAAAGGCATTTTACTCCACATCATAATTCTGTAATCACTTGAATTAAAACTTAAGTTAAAATACCAAAGAAATTGCGAAAACAGAAAAAAATTCATATTTTTCCTTGTAATCCGTTTTTTAAACTTCAAGGACCATGCTAAGCGCCTTACACATATCCGATCGTCCCAAACTTTTGTGAGACGTATATTTACCTCCAAATGAATATATTTAGGGTAAGTAAGGGTCAGTATCTACCATTTTTTTTTTTTGGAGCTCCATATAAAATAAATCAGAGCCAAAACATAAAAGGTGCAATTTTAAAAATTAAAAAAAAAATAGAAGGAATTGTGATCACATCTCGAGTTATGGCTTAAAAGTTGCATAATTTAGAGTAGAATTCTTATAGTTTTTTACAAAAAAATCGAAGGTTTCGGACTTTTTCAAAAAGTCGATTTTAATTTTTAAACGTCAAAAAATAAGTGATAATTACTTCGAATAATTTTTTCACATTTTTTTTCTAAGACTACATTTAAATACCAACAAAACGTTGTCCAACTTTTTTTAAAATATCTATATTTTTTACTGGTCAAAATTGATTGAAAATTTAAATTTTTTCATTTTTTGGAAAAAATCGCCATTTTGAAAAATTGATTACTCAACACCACCTTGGTATAAAAGGCTGAAAATTTGGCTGCAAGTTGCATTTAATACGTACTAAAACATATCCAAAAATAAAATTAATCGAAGGGGGTCGGGCCTAAAAGTGAGTGATTTGGCATGGAATGCCCCATATACTTTATGGGGTCGTAGACCGATATTTTGTAGTTGGAGGGTATAAAAAAGAAAAGAAAGAAAAAGAGGAGGAAAAAAGAAGAACATTTTCTAAATATTTTGCAAAGGAAAAAAATATAGAAATCTGAAAATTTTTCTAAAAAATTTAAAGGAAAATAGTGACTTAAGCTATGTTTATATCATTCCACTGAGTATTAAGACTTGTCCAAAATCGTGGTCATATGATTTTGTTGACAGTCTAATAACACTGCGGAACACTAACAAATAAACAAGAGTGACGACCATCATTTCTATATATTTCGGACATGCTGATTCGAATGGTGTACTCCGTTTTTCTATGTATGGTACAGTTTTCTTGCAAAATGTCGTTAAAGATTTGCTAATTTCGAGCCAGTTTTTTAACAAAAAAATTTACAAAGTAAATGATTTATAAATTTTATGGCATGGAAAACAAAGATATGACTTGTAGCAATATTTCTTATGCAAAATTGGTTAAAAGCTTTTCATCTTTTCGCGAAATTAACAGCCAAATTGGTGTTTGATAAAAATTTTGCTTTTAGTGAATCAAAAAGGCATCCCTAACAATACGAATAGTGGACAAAAACAGCTATGTTATATGGACCATCATGATGAATATCGCGAAAAACCTTTTTTTTGTATATGGCAGCATCACTATACGAGATGATTTAAGGTTCCATCTTTTAGTATATAATGTGGGAATCTTAAACAACTGACTGACCAAAAATTTGGCCAAAAAAGTTTTCATTTGCAAAAGTTATCTTAACAAAAACTATTATTTCAGTGTTTGCCATACAATAATTATAGTTTTTGTTAAGAAAACTTTTGCAAATGAAAACTTTTTTGGACAAATTTTGCGTCTGTTCATTGTTTAAGGTTCCCACATTATATACTAAAAGATGAAGCCTCAAATCATCTCCTAAAGTGATGCTGCCATATACAAAAAAACGGTTTTTCGCGATATTCATCACGATGGTTCATATAACATAGATATTTTTTGTCCACTATTCGTAGTGTCATGGATGCCTTTATGATCTACAAAATGCAAGTTTTTTATCAGAGACCAATTTAGGGGTTAATTTCGCGAAAACTTAAAAAAATTAAGAAATTCGCGTATTTAAGGGCTTAAGATGAAAAGCTTCAAACCAAATTTACATTTGAAATATTGCTAAAAGTTATATCTTTGTTTTCCATGCCATAAAATTTAAAAATCATTATCTTTTAAATTTTTTTTTTTGTTAAAAAAGCAGCTGAAAATCAGTCAATCTTTAATGACATTTTGCAAGAAAACTGTACCATACATCGAAAAACGGAGTACGCCATTCGATTCAGCATGTTCGAAATATATAGAAATGTTGGTCGTATCTCTTGTTTTCTAAAATAGCGGTTAGTTTTGTCACGCAGTGTAAGCAGGGAAACCAAAAATATGAAGTACCATGTATTTTCCTGCGCTTTGTATTGATAAATGGGTAAGGTATTTATCCGTTTTAGAAGATTTTAAGAAATCTGGCATCGATTTGTAAGAGCATATTTTTGCATATTGAAGCACTAATAGCATATTTTAGGTTTAAGAGCATATTTTAACATAAGAGCATATTTTTAGAGCATTTTTTAAATTTTTAGAGCATTTTTTCCTTTTTAGAGCATTTTTTAAGTTTTTACAGTATTTTTTAATTTTTAGAGAATTTTTCCAATTTTTTTTATAACAAAACTTATTTTAAAATTTTTTAATTTTTGTGGTGTTTTTTTTTAATTTTGTAAGTGGATTGAAATGTTTGTTTGTTTTTTTTTTTCTTTTTCCAAAATAACGGGGTTCTGACAATTTATTACGCTTTGGCCTGTTCTTGATTTATTAACCCATATTAACCCTCTAACTTTTGGGTCTATTCTTTTAAAAATTGTAAAAAACACCGCGAAAAAGGGGACATACTTTTTTAAGAGCATATTTTTATTGTTTTTAGAGCATATTTTCCGTTTTTAAGGGCATTTTTTAAGCGCATAAAACGTGCTTTTTATACCCTCCACTCTGGTGATAGAGGGTATATATAAGTTTGTCATTCCGTATGTAACACATTGAAATATTGGTTTAGGACCCCATAAAGTATATATATTCATGATCCTTGATCGATTTTAAGTCGATCTAACGATGTCCGTCTGTCTGTCTGTCTGTCTGTCTGTCTGTCTGTCTGTCTGTCTGTCTGTCTGTCTGTCTGTCTGTCTGTCTGTCTGTCTGTCTGTCTGTCTGTCTGTCTGTCTGTCTGTCTGTCTGTCTGTCTGTCTGTCTGTCTGTCTGTCTGTCCGTCTGTCTGTCTGTTGAAATCACGTTTTTGGCAATAATCCGGAACCGATTTTAACGCTTGGGGTACCAAAAGTTGCGGAATTTATCCAGGCAAAAACTAGTGTATTTTTTTTTTAAATCGGTTAAGTACTTTAAAAGTTATGAGTGAATTACTGAAAAAACTCTTAGTGATTTTCATCATAATCCTAAATTAATTCATATTTTGTGTAGATACATACATACAAAAAATGTTTACAAAAAAACTTTAAAATATGTAAAACAAAATCTAAATTTAATTAAAAAAAAGTTCGTTAAGTAATAATAAAAAAATTAATTGTTATTTTTATGTACAAAGCATGTGTGTGTGTCCGTTTTTTTGCTTCGTCATATTAACGGGTTTGCCAGACTTTTTTTGGCTTTGTCGCAAACTCGGATGTAAAATATCGCCAAAATTCAATTTTGTTCAGATTTCTTAAAAAAAAAATATTTTTATTTAAAAAAAATAAATTTTGTTAAATAATAAAAGACAGAAATAAACTTTATGGCAAAAATCGCCCAAATCCGGAAAATCTATATATATAAAAGAGTAATGTGACTGACTGACATACTCATTCATCATCGCCCAGCCCAAACCGCTAAAGTTAGAAACTTGAAATTTGGACTGTAGGTTGACGTCCCGGAATAAAGATCCACTAAGGCTGGATTTTTGCCAATGTTGATTCTAAGGGGATAAAATGGGTAAAAAACTGTACTTTTGGTACTTTTTATATCTCCCGATATAATGGTCATAGAAACTTGAAATTTGGACTGTATGTTACCCTCCCGCAATATAGATCCACTATGGCTGGAGTTTTGCCAATGGTAAGGGGGTAAAAAGGGTAAAAAACTGTACTTTTGGTACTTTTTAAATCTCCTGATATAATGATCATAGAGACTTGAAATTTGGACTGTATGTTCACCTCCCGGAATATAGATCCATTAAGGCTGGATTTTTGCCAGTGTTGATTCTAAGGGGGTCAGGTTAGGTTAGGGGTGGCGGAGCTCAAAATTTTGAACTCCTCGCATAGACCGGCTGGTCCATAGCAATACCACATGTTCCTTCAGCGACGAGGATAAAACGCGTTAGTCCATGTTGCAAACAATTTAATGCGCATGAGGTCCATGACTGCGATTTCTTCCAGATTCTCGAGTTCTGCTTTGCCCAAAATTTGTTTGCGATGCCTGGCCAATGCGGGGCATTTGCACAGGATATGTTCAACAGTTTCATCCGTATTCGGTTCATCACATCTTCTACAATTGGAATCAGAGATAAGTCCAATTGTTCTTGCGTGGAATAAGGGGGTCAAAAGGGTAAAAAAATACTTTTGGTGCTTTTAATATCTCCTGAAATAATGGTCATAGAAACTTGAAATTTGGACAGTATGTTCACATCCTAGAATATATGTAGATCCAGTAAGGCTGGATTATTGCCAATGTTGATTCTAAGAGGGTAAAAAGGGAAAAAATCTGTACTTTTGGTACCTTCCTTAAAATTTCCTTAAAAAATTGTCACATAGACTTGAAATTGGGACTGTATGTTCACCTCCCGGAATATAGATCCCCTAAGGCTGGGTTTTTGCCAATGATGTTTCTAATAGGGTAAAAAGGGTAAACATATGTACTTTTGTTACATTTTATATTTCCTTAAATAATGGTACTAGAAAATTGAAATTTGCAATGTCGGTTTACCTTCCGGAAAAAAGATTCACTAAGGCTCGGTGTATTTCCGTAAGGTTTTTTACGGAGTCGTTGCCGGTTTAAAATGTTCGGGATGGCAAACTTATTATTTTTTAATTATTTGTTTATTTTTCGGGACTTTTTATTCGCACTTTAAATTAAAGACGTGGTTGCTTCGGGTTATAAAACAAGAGTGAATTTATTAACAAAAAAGAAAACTTAAAACTAGCGGGTTGAAGAGAATTTCCCAAGCACAAAGAATTTAACAACAAAGAAAAGAGAATTAAAATGACATTTAGAAATTAGGACATTTTTGACAATTCGTTATTTAAAAAGCGTTAAATTTAAATTAATATGGGATTTTGAAAACTTAATGTGCTGGGAAAAATGATTGAAATATTTGTATTTAAATTTATTAAGTATAAATCCAATAAGCTTGCAATGGCTAAACATGCCGGCCCCATTGAATGGCCAACGGTCTTCAATCAATATGCGGTGTAGCCATTGAACGTACGGGCTAGTACAAACTTCACTATTTGGCGTTTGGGTTTCATCCTTCCTTCTATTACGTTTTGACATTGGCAACTTCAGTTTTAATAATCCACAAGTTAGTAAACATCCTATCCCGGTGCGGAAACCTTGAAAAGATAAAACGAAAACCTTTCTGAATAAGTCTGAAATACTTGAACGGATTGCCTTAGAAGTGAAACAAAAGATAACGCAATGTTTTTTAATGGGTGGTAGAAAAAGATGTTTATAATTACAGTTGATTTTTCTGTAAATATCTACCCCATACAGGAGGATATATCTCACCCAATAAGCGGGGAACCGCAAAGCGTAATATTTACGTTTTGAACGTGGAATTATTTCGACACATGAGATCGGTTCATTATGTAAGCACCCGCCTACCCTGAAAAGTGAAATTGTGCGAATTTGTTCTTTGAATTTATTATTCAAGTTCTGGGAGAAAATTTTCCATAACTTAGTTATGAAATGGGCTGCATGTGCCAGAGGAGCGACTTGTGAATTCAGTATTCGGTAAGTTAAGTCAGGAGCTCTACCCTGGATATATGTGCAGCCGCCAAGCTCATATGAGCAAAATCTCAGAGATTTTTTGAAAGAATTATCCGTATAAAAATTTTTCCCATTTGAAAACAAATCGCAATTATATAGCAGGTATTTTTTAGCCGTTCGATTGCCATAAGTTCTTGAAAATTGTTTACACTTTTTCAGTTTACGGTACATATTAATAATGTCAGCCGAAATATCGTAACCGTGCGTTAAAAAACGAATGAATTTAGTAAAGAGCTCGATCTTAATTGAGAGCTGATTTACTATTTCATAAGAGGCATTGGAACCTACAGGAAAAGTGGAAATAATTTCGTCTGCATTAAACGAATATTGTGGACAAGATTTAGAGAACGGAAATCGTCCAATTGTCGCAAGATTATTTTCCTGACATGGCTGTGATTCTTTCCGAAGAAAATCAACCTCTCTGGGACTTTCATTTAACTCCCGTAATTTCTGAATATTTGAATCCAGAGTCATTTCGTTTTTAGCACGTGAACTTAAATGGCAAGAATTCATAGTAGAACTATGCGGCTTTGTGTATTTGCCAGAAATAATCCAACCAAGTGAAGTCCTTTGAAGTGTTGGAATGTTCGGCTTGTGTTTTACTTGACCAACTTGTAATATCTCAAAGAAAATCTCAGCGCCGATCAACATATCTATTTTTTGAGGTTTGAAAAAGTATGGATCAGCTAATTCAATATTACCAGGTATATCCCAGCCAGTAGTATCGATGATTTGGCTTGGTTGATATTTGGAAATCGACCGAAGAATCCAGAAGTCAGAAGATATTTCATGGGACTCGATTCGAGATTTCACCGTGGCTTTTACTATAGAATTGGCAGAGGAATAAGTTTTTCCAATGCTTAAAATATTGAGATTTCTTGCATCTGCATTTAATTGTAGTCGCTGCGCTAGTTCCTCAGTTACACAATTAATTTGTGAACCGGAATCTAATAAGGCCCTTGCCGTTATATACTGCCCAGATTTGTCCTTGATTTTAACCAATGCTGTGGCTAAAATTACACTATCTTCGTTTGAAGACAGAAGATTAACGGACGCATCTGAATCTGAATTAGAACTAGAAATGTTAGCAGTTTGAGAATTAGGTGCATCGTATTGATGCAATAATGTGTTGTGCGAGCAACTACAAATTCGACACTTCGATGAAGTGCATTTAGAGACTGTGTGTCCCTTTCGCAAACAGTTTATGCAGGCAGGTACACTTTTAATAAAGTCAAATCTTTCCTGAACTGGAATTGCAGAGAATGACGAGCACGCAGATACGAAATGTTCACTCGATCCGCAAAAAAAGCATTTTGATTTTTGTGGCGATTTGGTTTGGCATGAGCACGATGTTGCTCTCTTCGAAAAATTATTATTATTTTTCGGTATGCAGGCATTATTAGGCTTTGGTCTTGAACTAGAAGCTTCTTCAGCTGAAATATGTTGATATCTTTTGTTCAAGGCCACCTCGCAATCACTCCATAGGGGCAACTTTTGGTAGTCTAGTTGCTCTTCCCATTTCGATCGAGTGACTGGATCAACTTTTGTCATGACAAACTGTATAATTACTGCATTAGCAATGTCCTTGTCATTACCGATTGACAAAAGCGAGCCGTAAATTGCCGAAACCGTATCGATCATGCTTCTCAAGGCTGAAGAAGAGGGACTGGATATTTCCGGTAGATCAAACAACTTATTAATATTGTCATAAAAGATCAAGCACGGATTGTCATAAACTCTTTTCAAACTATCTAAAGCCTTGGAATAATTCTGTTCAGTGACTTGATACGCTTTGACTGTGCCAAGCGCTTCATCAGAAAGACATGAAATTAAGTGGTTAAATTTTTCAATGTCTGTAAGAGACGTATCAGTATGTACCAAACTCATAAATAAACCTATGAAATTCTTATAGTCGGAGTATTTGCCGCTGAATTTCGGCAACTCCAAATGTGGAAGTCTGCTACGATGACTTTGAAAGCCAAAGGCAGTCTCAGTTAGGCTTTGGTCTCTCGGAGCCAAATATCCCATGAGTAGACTTTTCGTATCAATGCATAAGTCTTCCACTTCCGACCGATCACCATTTGTGGGATCTAGAATCTCAATTTCGGACTGAATATACATTGCCTCCTCTATGTAAGAGTCCAGAATTTCGAGGCGACATTTCAATTGGTTCTGGGAAAATGAAATAGTCTTCTCTTCAATAGAGGTTTTCATTCTCGTTATGTTGGTCAAAATTGTGTTTTTCTGTGTGTATAAACCTTCGAGACTCTTTGACGAAACCTTTTGCTTATTGCCAGGTGCCATTTTAAGTCGAGACTATAATAAAGTTGTAGAAAAAACACAGAAAATATATGAAATCAAGTTTAATTTCGTAAGGATCTCAAGGAAATTTAATATTTCCTGTCAAGATAACAGATTTCCGAAATCTACTCACGATGCAAGTGAAAAGTTTCACGAAAATTAGAAAAATTAAACGATTTCGAATATATTTTAATAAATATTCTGAATTAGTTTATCAGAAAATTAATAATCTTACACTTTCAAATTGAGAAATCTCCAAAAGCAAACGAAAATTATAAATTTTCAATAAATTTAATGTTAATTTTCACAAAAGTTCCCAATTGAACTGAAATTGTTTGCTGGGATATACTCAAAATTTGAATAATTTCACTAAAATTTATTGCAAACACCACAAATCTCCAGCAATAATTATAAACATCAATTTGAATTACTGATCAAGAAATTTCAATAATTTCTTAACAAAATTGCTTAATTTACAATTTCACCAAATTGTTTGCTGGGAAAGAATTAAATTTTTTCAAAAAACTTTAAAATTTTCATAAAAAATTTCACCAAAAAATTCTTCTAATTTGTATTTCAAATTTTCACAAAAATGTTTGCTGGGTTGCACACCTTGACAAAGAGTAAGAATATGCAACAAAAGAAAACAACAAACAATAAATATATTGCAAATAAATTAATGTATTTTTAATAAATACAATTACGGTAATAATTTTTAATAAATTATTAAATAAAAGAAATTTATTTTACACTTTACCACTACCTCGATATTAATTACTTTTTATATTCGCACTATCACTACAAATGTCCGTCCGAATTATTACGTATAATTTCTTTACCTCGATATTCTTTATTTAGTGTTAAATACACCAGCACAAATTATTCTATAATTTTTCTATTTATTTCCACAAATTTATTTAGTATTATTTACTATTTCACAAACTCTTTAAGTTAAAACTAATAAAATTCACAAAATATTTTATCAATTTCTCCTTTTGCACTTATCTTCTGTTTTGTTTCTTATTGTTTACGTTTGTCCGTCTGTTTCACATATGATCAGCAGTGATGCCACTCGTATGATCAGTACACTTAACGAAACAGCAGTGTTGGAAAACGGTTGTGTAAATTATTACGATAATTATCAACACAGTTAAATAAAGAAAATTAAACAAAACGAAAAATACAATAATTTAACTACCGTGTAATTATGTATTGCAAAGAAAGTGATGAAAAAGGGATAATTTATAAGGAAAAAAAAATAGAATCAACAAAAATTACTTTAATTATTGTAATTTTAATAAAAAAAATAAAAAAGGAATGACAATGAAGAGAGCACGGAACGGAAAGTGATGATGAAAGTTGAAGCAAAAGGACAACTAAAGGCAAAATAATAAAGAAGTGATAGAGAATTTTAAGTAGTGTGTTAATTATCAAGTGTATTAAGTTAATGAAGTTTTATATATTCTTGTAACTTAATAATTAAGTTTGATATACTTCAATAAAGCACTTTTATTATATTTCTTTTTGATTGTTTCACTTTTAGGGCGATAAATTAATGAAATTATGATCATTAAAAATAAATAAATTACTGTGTGGCAAATTAACTTTGGAAAAATAAAATTTTAGATTAATTTTATTTAGTTTTACACAAAGTCTCACACGAATATTATTTATTCTTTTTAATACAATGTACTTCCCTGGTTTTAGCAGCTTCGGTAGTTGAAAATTCCTGGGATGATTTTTTGCCGTCGGTAGCTGAAACTCCTGGGGATGATTTTTGCCGTCGGCTTTTTGATGAAAGTGATGATTAGGTTAAATTTGATAATTTAATCGCGGCACGAATAAAACGTTTATTGCTACGTTTCTCTCCAGTAAATTTGGAGGATTATTTAATTTAATAATTATTGTATTAGGTTAACAACAATTAATTAAATTATCTTCTATTAGATTAAGAAGTTTTTTAACAAAAATTGCACACGCGATTAATATTGTGTTTATTGTTTTTTGTTCTATTAGGTTTAGAATCTTTATTAATTGTTTTTACTTCTGTGAGTTTAAGAAGCTTTGTAATTTGTTTGTATTAGGTTAACAAACACGACACTTGTCACCGAAAATTTAACACAAACTTATTAAAAAAGCGAATTTTTATTTTAAAAATTTTAATTTAATTAATAAAATTAGTCCCTGCTCGGGCGCCAAAATGTATTTCCGTAAGGTTTTTTACGGAGTCGTTGCCGGTTTAAAATGTTCGGGATGGCAAACTTATTATTTTTTAATTATTTGTTTATTTTTCGGGACTTTTTATTCGCACTTTAAATTAAAGACGTGGTTGCTTCGGGTTATAAAACAAGAGTGAATTTATTAACAAAAAAGAAAACTTAAAACTAGCGGGTTGAAGAGAATTTCCCAAGCACAAAGAATTTAACAACAAAGAAAAGAGAATTAAAATGACATTTAGAAATTAGGACATTTTTGACAATTCGTTATTTAAAAAGCGTTAAATTTAAATTAATATGGGATTTTGAAAACTTAATGTGCTGGGAAAAATGATTGAAATATTTGTATTTAAATTTATTAAGTATAAATCCAATAAGCTTGCAATGGCTAAACACTCGGGTTTTGTCAGTGTTGATTCTACGGGGGTAAAATGGGTAAAATAGTACTTTTGGTACTTTTTTTTTATTTACTGAAATAATGGTTATTCAAACCTGAAATTTAGAATGTAGGATCCTTTAGTGAAATAAAACATTTTGGAACAAGTACTTTCTGAAAATTCAGTACCGTTTTCAAAAAGTACCTTTTATAAAAGGTTCCTTTATAAAAAGTACTTTTTATAAAAAGAACCTTTTATGAAAAATACCTTTTATAAAAATACCTTTAATAAAATGTATCTTTTATAGAAAGTACCTTTTATTAAAAGTACCTTTTATAAAAAGTACCTTTTATAAAAAGTACCTTTTAAAAAAAGTACATTTTAAAAAAAGTACCTTTTATAAAAAGTACCTTTTATAAAAAGTACCTTTTATAAAAAGTACCTTTTATAAAAAGTACCTTTTATAAAAAGTTCCTTTTATAAAAAGTACCTTTTATAAAGAGTACCTTTTATAAAAAGTAGCTTTTAAAAAAAGTAGCTTTTAAAAAAAGTAGCTTTTTAAAAAAGTACCTTTTATAAAAAGTACATTTTATTAAAAGTACCTTTTATAAAAAGTACCTTTTATAAAAAGTACCTTTTATAAAAAGTACCTTTTATAAAAAGTACCTTTTATAAAAAGTACCTTTTATAAAATTACTTTTTATAAAAAGTACCATTTATAAAAGTACCTTTCTATAATAAGTACCTTTTATAAAAAGTACCTTTTTTTATAAAAAAGTACCTTTTTTTATAAAAAGTACATTTTTTTTATAAAAAGTACCTTTTTTTATAAAAAGTACCTTTTATAAAAAGTACTTTTTATAAAAAGTACCTCTCATAAAAAGTACCTTATATAAAAAGTACCTTTTATAAAAAGTACCTTTCATTAAAAGTACCTTTTATTAAAAGTACCGAAAGTACACTTTTTGGTACTTTTTTATTTCTTGAGGTATAAATAAACACTGAAAATAATATCGTATATTTTATTTTAATTAAAATGTTAATTGTTTTTTAATATAATATTAATTAAACTTTTAATTAATATAATTAATTGTTTAATTAAATTTTTAACTTTATTTTAAATAATATTTTAATTGTTTTCAAATTTAATATTAACTAAATATTTAATTTATATAATTAAATGTTTAATTAAATTTCTAGCTTTACTTATTTTTTTTTTTTGTTTTGTTTTCCGTGTGTGTGCGAGTGTGTGTTTTTCTCTTGCATTGTATTACATACAAAAAAAATACATAAGTATAAAAAGTTTGTTGAAAGTTTTTTTTATTTTTCACATAGGTTTTTGAATTCTCATTTTGTTTATAGTTTTATGTGCATGTATATGAAAGGTTTATAATCAACTTTATAAATCATCTCACTGACTATGTCTTTACGGCATAAATAAATTTGGTAAAGTTTGAAGAAATATTTTTTTTTTAAACTATTTTGTTCAAAAAGAATGTTTTTACAAATTATTTTTTTTTTAATATAATATTTTTAATTAATTTTTTTAATTTATACAATTAAAATTTTAATTATTTTTTTTTTTAAATTTTAATTAAATTTTTTAATTTATAGTATTAAGTTTTTAATTAAATAAATATCCATTTATTTTTAATTAACGACTTACAAATATTTTTAATTTATTTGCGCATTTTAGTGATTGGTCCGGATTTAATTAATTTTTTAATTAAATCTACGAATTTTTTAATTAAATATTTTTTTTATTTTTTTCTGTGAAACAAACTTTTTTGTTTTTAAATCATTACATTGGTGGAGGGTATTTAAAGATTCGGCACAGCCGAATATAGCTTTCTTACTTGTTAGAACATATTTTTGGTTTCCCTGCTAATAAGACTTTTGATTGCATCGTTCACACTTAATCTCAAAAAAATCTATTATAATTGTCAATCTGGAGTTCGTACTCAATTCGTCGAAAGCAACTTTAACCTCACTTGATTAAAATTCGATTATTTATGAATCGATTTTCCTGAAACTTAAAATATATGGGGAAAAATATCTCAAGTAAACACACTTTTGAAACCGATGTCTTCCGATCGGGCTCAAACTTGCATAAAGATGAGATCTATTGGGTAGTAGTTACCACACCAATTCTGAACGAGATAGATAAAAAATCCCGCTGAGATAGAGGGTGTCAAATTTTGTCGTTTTATTCAACAAGCCACTTTTCGGATCCATATAACTTTTCAGCTGTTGTATTCAGAAAGTTTTCTTCCAAACGTTTTTTAATGACTCACAATCAGTCAAAATTCGACAAAACCTTAAATTCACATGTTGAAAAATTGTTAAACAAGCTTTAAGAACATCGGTAAGCCGCAAAAATATTTTACAAAGTATTTTTGTTACCTAAATATATTTTTACACAAAAAAAAAAAAATGTGAACTCTAAAAAATGTTGAACTTAAACTTTTACACTCAAAAAAATTTTCAAGTTTTTTTTTATAAAAATTACTAAAAAAAGTTTTTTTTATTAAAAATAAATCATACATACTTTCATATTATCTATATTTTATCGATGCATTAATCAACGTTTTAATTTGCAGGGGTAGCGAAGATTTCAAAAGCACTTATGATAAACTAGCTAACTCGCCCGGTACTTCGTTACCGGTTAGCTGTAAAAAAAAAAATTATGACTTCAAATTCTTAATAATTTTTCTTTAAACATAAAAATTGTTAGTTTCGACCTTTAAAATATTATATTTTGAGTAGATTTAAAGTTGAAAAAGTTTATTCTGGCGAAACGATCCCATAGTTCAAACTTAAAGTTTAAAGGAACATTAGTGCATAAGGAACAATATGTACCAAATTGAAGCGAAAATTGAAAAATTTATTTTCCCAGAATGTAATTTCCGCGAGTGGATCGTAAAGTACCAATTTTAAGTATCTCTACTTTCTCCCTTTTTCCCATTAGAAGCAGAATTTTCATAAAAGTACTTATTTTAGAATGTTATTTCCGCGAAAGGATCGTACAGTCCAAATCTCAAGTATTTAGGACCATTAATGCAGCAGATACAAAATTGCCCTACTTTCCCCATTTTCCCCTTAGAAGCTACTAAAAAAGTGCTTCTTCCAGAATGTTATTTCCGCTAGAGGATCGTACAGTCCAAACTTCAAGTATCTAGAACCATTAGTTCAGCAGATACAAAACAGTTCAAAATTCAAGTATCTAGGACCATTAGTTCAGCGGATACAAAATTGCCTAACTTTTCCCCTATTTCCACCTATAAAACAAAATTTTTAAAAAAGTACTTCTTTCAGAATGTTTTTTTCGCGAGAGGATCGTACACTCCAAATTTCAAGTATCTAGGACCGTTAGTTCAGCAGATACAAAATTGCCCTAATTTCCACCTTTTTCCCCGTAGAAGCGAAATTTTCAAAAAAGTACTTCCATTAGAATGTTGTTTCCGCAAGAGGATTCAAATTTCAAGTTTACCCTACTTTCCCTCTTTTTCCCCCTATAGAAGCAGATTTTTCCAAAAAAGTACTTCTTCCAGAATGTTATTCCCGCGAGAGGATCGTACAGTCCAAACTTCAATATCTAGGACCATTACTTCAGCAGATACAAAATTGCCCTTCTTTCCCCCTTTAAAAAGTAATTTTCAAAAAAGTACTTCTTTCAATATGTTATTCCGCGAGATGATCCTATATTGCAAATGTCATGTTTTTAAGACCATTAGTTTAAAATTTACCAAATTGCCCTATTTTGCCCCTCTTGGCCCTCCTTAAAACCAAAATTTTCAAAAAGTGTATTTTTCAAAAAATTATTTCCGCGAGAGGATCAAAACTTAAAGTTTTAGTTCAGAAGATACAAAATTGTCCTATTTTCCACAGGATTATAGAGTCCAAATTTCAAGTTTCTAAAACTATTAGTTCAAAAGATACAAAATCCCCCAAAGGGCCCTACTTTCCCCCTTTTCCCCCTTAGAAGTGAAATTTTTAAAAAAGTTCTTTAAGTATGTTATTTTTGCGAAAGGATCGTTCAGTTCAAATTTCAAGAATCTAGGACCATTAGTTCAGCAGATTCAAAATTGCCCTTCTTTCCCCCTTTTTCCCACAGAATTTTTAAAAGTACTAAAAAGAACTTTTTCCGCAAGAGGAGTTCAAATTTTAAGTATCTAGGATCATTAGTTCAGCAGATACAGAATTGCCCTACTTTCCACCTGTTCCCCCTTTAGAAGGAGAACTTTCAAAAAAATACTTCTTCTAGAATGTTTTTTCCGCGAGAGAATCGTACAGTCCAAACTTCAAGTATGTAGGACTATTAGTTAAGCAGATTCAAAATTGCCATACTTTCTCCCTTTTCCCCCCGTGGAAGCAGAATTTAAAAAAAAAGTACTTCTTTTAGAATGTTATATTCGCGAGAGGATCGTACAGTTAAATTTTAAGTATCGAGGACCATTAGTTCAGCAGATACAAAATTGCCCTACCTTCCCCTTTTTCCCCCTTAAAAGTAGAGTTTTCAAAAAAGTACTTCCTTGAGAATGTTATTTCCGCGAGAGGATCGTACAGTCGAAATTTCAAGTATATAGGACCATTATTTCAGCAGATACAAAATTGCCCTACTTTTCCCCTTTTCCCCACTCAAAATCGGAATATTTAAAAAAGTACTTCTTTCAGAATGTTATTTTCGCGAAAAGATCTTACAGTCCAAATTTCAAGTCTCCCGGACCATTAGTTGAGCAGATACAAAATTTCCCCCTTTTCCCTCTTAGAGGCGGAATTTTCCAAAAAGTCCTTCATTCGAATTTTGTTTCCGCGAGTGGATTGTGCAGTCCAATTTTCAAGTATCTAGGACTATTTGTTCAGCAGATACAAAATTGGCCTACTTTCCCCCTTTTTCCCCCTTAAAGAAGAATTTTTAAAAAAGTATTTCTTTCCGAATGTTATTTCCGCGGGAGGATCGTACAGTCCAATTTTCATGTATTTAGGACCATTAGTTCAGCAGATTCAAAATTGCTCTATTTTCCCCTCTTTTTCCCTTTAAGAGAGGAATTTTTAAAAAAGTATTCCTTTCCGAATGTTATTTCCGCGGGAGGATCGTACAGTCCAATTTTCAAGTATCTAGGACCATTACTTTAGCATATACAAAATTGCACTACTTTCCCCCTTTCTCCCCCTTAAAAGCGAAATTTTCAAAAAAGTACTTCTTTTAGAATGTTATTGCCGCGATATGATCCCATATTCCAAATGTCATGTTTCTAAGACCATTAATTTAAAGTTTAGCAAATTGCCCTAATTTCCCCCTTTTGGGCCTCCTTAAAACCAAAATTCTCAAAGAAATATATTTTTCAAAAAATAATTTCCGCGAGAGCATCCAGATTCAAAATTTCAAGTTTGTTTGAAGATACAAAATTGCCCTATTAAACCCCTTCTACCCACCACCCCTGCTCTTATAAAAGGATTTTTCAAAATATTACTTTTTACAAAATGTTTTTTCCGCGAGAGTAGACTTAAAATTTCAAGTTTTTGGGACCATTCGTTTAGCAAATACGAAATTGCCATTCTTTCCCCATTTTTCCCCCTTTAAAAACGAATTTTCAAAAATGTACTTCTTTTAGAATATTATTTTCGGGATAGGATTGTACAGTTCAAATTTTAAGTATCTAGGACCATTAGTTCAGCAGATACAAAATTGCCCTACTTTCCCCCTTTTTCCCCGTAGAAGTATAATTTTTAAAAAAGTTTTTCTTTAACAATGTTATTTCCGCGAGAGGATCGTACAGTTGAAATTCCAAGTATCTAGGACGATGAGTTCAGCAGATTCAAAATTACCCCACGCACCCCCTTTTTCCCCCGGAATTTTCAAAAAGTACTTTCTTTGGAATATTATTTCTGCGCGAGGATTGTACAGTTCAAATTTCAAGTATCTAGGACCATTAGTTCTGCAGATAAAAAATTGCCCTACTTTCCCCCTTTTTCCCCGTAGAAGCGGATTTTTTGAAAAGTTCTTCTTTAAGAATGTTATTTTCGCGAAAGGATCGTACCGTTTAAATTTCAAGTATTAAGGACCATTAGTTCAGCAGATTCAAAGTTGCCCTGCTTTCCCGATTTCCCCCCAGAGTTTTGAAAAAGTACTTCCTTTAGAATGTTATTTCCGCGAGAGGTTCGTTCACTCCAAACTTCAAGTATCTAGGATTATATTTTCAGCAGATACAAAATTGCTCTACCTTCCTCGTTTTCCCCCTTTAAAGCGGAATTTTCAAAAAAGTACTTTTTTAGAATGTTATTTCCGCGAGAGGATCGTGCAGTCCAGGCGAGAGCATCGTGTAGTCCTATTTGTTCAGCAGATACAAACCGGAATTTTAAAAAAGGACTTCTTTCAGAAAGTTATTTCCGCGAGAGGATCGTACAGCCCAAATTTCAAGGATCTATGACCATTAGCTCAGCAGACACAAAATTACCCTATTTTCCCCTTTTTCCCCCTTAGAAGCGAAATTTTCAAAATAGAACTTTCTTCACAATGTTATTTCCGCGAAGGATCCCATAGTAAAAATTTTTAAGTTTCTGGGAAAATTAGTTCAGAACATACAAAGTGTACCAAATTGTCCTATTATCCCCCTTTTTACCACCCTAGATGCGGAATTGAAAAAAAACTTTGTGTCGGAATGTTTTTTCCGCGAGAGGTTCTTATAGTCCAAACTTTAAGTTTCTAGGACCATTAGGTCAGAGAAAAGAAAATGTACCAAATTGCCCAATTTTCCCCCTTTTCGCCTTCTTAGAAGTGCCATTTTAAAAAAGTACTTTCTTCAGAATATTATTTCCGCGAGAGGATCCTATAGTCCAAATTTCAGGTTTCTGGGACCATTAGTTCACAATATAGAAAATTTTCAAAATCGTCCTATTTCCCCCCCCCCCCCCCAAATTTGAATGAAAAATTTTCAAAAAATACTTTCTTCAGAACATAATTTCCGCGAGAGGATCATATAGTCCAAATTTTTAAGTTTCTAGGACCATTAGTTCAGAAGATACAAAATGTACCAAATTATCCTACTTTCCCCCTTTCAACCCCCTAGAATCAGAATTAAAAAAACTTTGTTTCAGAATGTTTTTTCCGTTAGTGGATCTTATAGTCCAAACTTTAAGTTTCTAGGACCATTAGGTCAGAAGATAGAACATGTACCAAATTGCCCTTTTTTCCCCATTTCCCCTTCTTATTTTTTTTTAAATACTTTCTTTAGAGTATTATTTCCGCGTGAGGATCCTATAGTCCAAATTTTAGGTTACTGAGGCCATTAGTTCAGAAGATCGAAATGTTTAAAATTGTCCTATTTCCCCCTAAATTTAAGTGATTAAATCAATAAATTCCCTAAAATTAAAAAATAAATGAGATAAAAAAAATTGAGTAAAAAATTTGAGTCAAAAAATTAAGCAAAAAATATTTTGAGTAAAAAAAATTGAGTAAAAAAAATTTGGGTGAAAACACCTTCTAAGTAAAAAATTTAATTAAAAAAAATGAGTAAAAAAACTGAAGAATAAAATACAATTGAGTGAAAAAAATTTTTATTAAAAAAAATGAGTAAAAAAAATTTTGAGTAAAAAAAATGTTGAGTAAAAAAAAAATTGTAAAAAAAAATTTTTGAGTGAAAAAAAATTTTGAGTGAAAAAAAAATTTGGGTGAAAAAAAATTTAAAAAAAAAAAATTTTTTGAGAGGGAAAAAATTTTGAGTAAAAAAAATTTTGAGTGAAAAAAAATTTTGAGTAAAAAAAAATTTTGAGTGAAAAAAATTTGTAAAAAAAAAAATTTTGAGTGAAAAAAAAATTTTGAGTGAAAAAAAATTTTGAGTGAAAAAATTTTAGTAAAAAAAATTTTTTTCCCCGAGAGGATACTATAGTTCAAATATCTAGTTTCTAGGACCATTAGTTCAAAATTCACCAAATTGCCCTATTTTTCCCCTTTTTGTCCCCCTTAAAACCGGAATTTTCAAAAAAGTACTTTTTTCAAAATGTTATTTCCGCGAGAGTATCCTATATTCAAAATTTCAAGATTGTAGGACCATTAGTTCAGAAGATACAAAATGTATCAACTTGCCCTATTTTCCCCCTCCCCCCCACCTTAGAAACGGAATTTTCAAAATATTACTTTTTCCAAAATGTTATTTCCGCGAGAGGGTGCTAGACTTCAAATTTCAAGTCTCTGGGACCATTTGTTTAGAATATAAAAAATGTACCAATTTGCCCTATTTTCCCCTTTTTCCCCCCTTGGAGGCGGAATTTAAAAAAAAAAAAATTCCGAAATTTTATTTCCGCGAGAGGATCCTAGAGTTCAAATTTGAAGTTTCTAGGACTATTAGTTCAAAAGATACAAAATCCCCCAAAGGGCCCTATTTTCCCCCTTTTGCCCCCCTTAGAATCGGAATTTCCAAAAATCCCTTCTTAGTGGGTGGTTTTGTCGGGAGCCGAACCTACATTCCAAATTTCAAGTCTCTAGCTTCAGCGGTTTGGGCTGGGCGATGATTATTGCCAATCAGTCAGTCAGTCAATCAGTCAGTCAGTCACCACACTCTTTTATATATGGGGCAAAACGCGTCAAAGGTCCACACCAAAAAACAAATGTTGTCCAATTTAAGTATAATTTTGGTAAAATAGTAGGTTAATGATAGGTATTCTAAATTACAAATATAAAATTTTTTGATGAAATATTGGCAGAGTTACAGGGTTGGAAAGTTTTGATGTTTTTGAAAAGAACATATTTTGGTGAATTTTAATTAACATTTTGATGAAACAAAAATTATAATTTTAAAAACGACTTTTAAAGTATTTTTGACGGCCTTTAAAATGGCATTTGTGTTTTTTTTGAAAAAAATAAATTTGACCTTAAAATTCAAGGTCAAAATATTAAATTGTAATTATCTTATAAGGGTCGCACTTTTAGATTTTTTTCACTAAGCCCACTAGAAAGGTTGAAATTTTTTTTAATTTCGGTTTTTTAAAAAAAAATTGGTATGTATGATACTTTATGAGAAATCAATTTTTTTACGAGTACATAACACCCAAACTGTACTGATTTCTTTATTTTTTATGCGTGCAACGTTTGTTGTGTGTGTTAACACCGCACACTTTATCTAAGCATTGATTTTTGTTGTTGTTATTATATGCAGATTAAAGCGATTTCAGTACAATTTGAGTGTCATATACTCCTAAAAAATTGATTTCTCATAAAGTTTCATACATACCATTTTTTTAAAAAAAACCGAAATTAAAAAAAATGTCAAGCTTTCTAATGGGCTTAGTGAAAAAAATTTAAAAGTGCGACCCTTATAAGATAATTACAACTTAATATTTCGACCTTGAATTTTAAGGTCAAATTTATTTTTTTCAAAAAAACCACAAATGCCATTTTAAAGGCCATCAAAAATACTTTAAAATTAGTTTTTTAAATTATAATTTTTGTTTCATCAAAGTGTTAATTAAAATTCACCAAAATATATTCTTTTCAAAAACTTCCCAACCATGTAACTCTGCCAATATTTCATCAAAAAATTTTATATTTGTAATTTATACTACCTATCATTAACCTAATATTTTTCCAAAATTATATTTGAATCGGACAACATTTGTTTTTGGGTGTGGACCGTTGACGCGTTTTGCCCCATATATAGATAATCTAATTAAAGGTGTTAATTTCTTTTGACGTTTTAAATGCTAATTAATTTGAGGACGTTTATAGACCTACATTAATAAAATTCATATTCATTCGCAAAAACAAAACAAAAAGTAATAGGTAAAGAAACTATTTTCATAGAACACTAATTTTGTTGATAAACATGCAAATGCATTTTCCACCTTTCGACATATGTTCTGAATCCATATGAATACTCTCAACTTTTTGGGCACCTGATATAATCTAAATAAGAAATATGCACATGTTTATTTTGATTAAATGGGGTAAATCGAAAAAAAAACTACACTCAAAAAAATAAAACTGTAAAGTTAAAATTTTTTTTTTGTTAACTCGAGTTTACTGTCTTTTTAGTAAATTTTTAGTTAAAATCAGCGTTTTAACTACTTTTTTGAGGTAAGTTCAATTTACGGAAATACTAGTTTTGAACAAAATTTGAATTATTTTTTTTATTGAATTTTAAACTGAGTTTACGAATTTTTACTAATTAATTTGTTATTTGTTAAGTGAAAATTTTTTATATATTTCTTGTGTAGCCTCCTATGCAAATCTCATAAGTTCTACTTAAGCTGAACTTAATGCTGTGAAAAAAAAGAATAAAATAAGTGAAGTGTTAGTGTTTTAAACCAATATTTAACAAACTTACAATTTTTTACAAAGAAGTAACAAAATGTTTATCTGAATTCAACTAATTTTTTTGATAATATGTACATAAAAATGTTACAAAATTTTCAGCTGAATTTTTAGTTAAAGTTACGGCTTTTTTGCTACATTCATTCTACGAAAAGTTAGCTAAATATTTTTAGTTAAATTAACTAGAAATTTAGTAGGTTCAAAATCAGGTGCTTTTTTACTTAAATTTAACTAAATTTTTTGCTAACTTTACAGTTTTTTTTTTTTGAGTGTAAAAAAACGTCGACTTCCCCCGCACAAATCGAGCGCCCATAGAGTCCTATTTGACAGGGAGTTTCGTGCGTCACTTGGAGATATTAAGTGTTCCCCCAGATGTCGAAGCCATCCACCAGTCAGTCTTGAGCATGCACAAAAAAAATCTTCTGCTGTCTTCTACTCTATCTTGTAGAATCTGCATGTGTCCGCTTCAGATAGATTTTTTTCCTAAGGTGGTAACTAGGGTTACCAGACGTCCCGCATTTGGCGGGATTGTCCCGCTTTGTGACAACGATTCCCGCGTCCCGTGCGGGATTTCAAATTCCCACTTTTTTAAGCGTCAGAAAATAAGGAGAAGAAATTTTCTGATTTCAGCAATCAGTAGAAAAATCTGCTGCTTCATTAAAAATTGTTATTGATCTAGAAGTGAATATAAGTTTCCATAGTGCTATAGAGCTCAAGTGGGAGGAATAGAGTTCACTAGTTTCGTTTAAACACGTGTCTGTCCAATCAGCAGAAAAATCTGCTGAAAATAAACCCATATTGAGCCCAATGCTGTTTATTTTGCCAAGACAGCAGAAAAATCTGCTGATTGAAGCAGAAATGATTTCAGATAAACAATTTAAACATCTAAAATGTATTTTATTCATGTTAAGAAGACTTTTTAAAAAAGTATACATTTTATCTAAAACTAATAAAAAGGCAATTGTAATTTTTTTTACGAAAATTTTCAAAGTTTTTCTCAAAAATATGCTAAAAGTGTGATAATTGAAACTGAAAGTTGTTTAACAAATTTTCCTCAGAGTTTTTTGTCTACTTGTAGACTAAAAAGGAAAAAACATATCGTCGGTGCACCAACCAGAACCGCTTTGTGTATTTTAAAATTTTTTGAAGAGACTTTAATAACAGCTAAATTTGGTACCTTTGCGCTGTTTTTTTAAATTCAGAGACTTTAATAACAGCTAAATTTTGTACTTTTGAGCTATTTTTTTAAAATTCAAATTAATGTAAATAGAAAATATGCAATATTATTTAAATGTTAATGAAAGAAATATTGTGTTAAAGCACCGCGAAAGGTCAAAATAAAGCTGATTTGTAAGCATCTTCAAAAAATTTTGAAAAACACATAGCGGTTTTGGTTGACGCACCGACGATATATTGGGGAAAAAGTAAAATTGACCATACTATGCACTACTTTTGTCCCGCCAAAATTTTTGAAATCCCGCCATTTTTGAAATTTTTTTTGTTTGTTACGCTTTTTGAAAATAAATTTCTGGCAACCCTAGTGGTAACGTAAGTTGCAATGTCCAGTTAGATAGGACGTCAGGATTCAGAGATCCCTTTGTCCCAAGGACAGTAGTAGCTTTGCTGCTGAGCTGGATGGAGTTATTAATATCTTCTCCAGCTTTCGACCAGCGCAAAAGTTCCAGTGTTTCATGAACTTAGCTTCATTTAATTTTTAATTTTTTTCTCTAACATCTGCCAGTGCCAGATCAAAGAATGTTTCTGGACCAATGAAGGTTCTCGGGCACCACGAATTGTTAGACATTTGGCACGTTCATTCTCCCCATGAGCCTTGTGCCCCGAAATCCATTCTAGGGTCAGTTTGATCTCACGTCCTAGTTTGTTAAGGTATTCAACACAGTTCAAGAACAGTCCAGATAACACTTCCCAAACTACAAGAGTTTTCAGTACAGCATGACTTTTTCAGATGTGTTATCGAAACCTCCTTGTATGTATATCGATAAAGGCACACAGATCAATTTGTTTTGCCTCTATGATCTTTTCAATCAATGTAATGATATGGTGGACTGCTGGTTTAGGACTTAAGTCGACTTATGCTGTTTTTAAAACAAGCCACATATATTTTATTCTTTTCCCATAACATAAGTGTACATGGAGTATATAGTTGGCATAAGCGAATATTTTTGCTACCAAAAATACATAATAGTACTACAAGTAATCAATTAAAGCTGTCATTTCCGTTTGTCAGGCTACTAACAAATAACTGTGCATGCATATGCATGCATGCATGTTGGTTGGTTTGTTGGATGACTGACTCGTTTATTTAGTTGCATGTGAAAAATCTACAAATATTACAACACATCTCTACAACATTACATATTGTGTTTCAAACATGTTCATCATAATTTACACTTTGATTTTAATCTATGTTTTTCATTTAAAAATAATTCATTTATATACATAGTTAATCCTTCTTACTTACGTTGTCTTTCAAAACAAAAAATAAAATATAATACAGAAACCGGAAAATTGCATGTTTTTTGTTGAAAATTTTTAATATTTTTTTTGGCCTCAACTTGGGCATATTTTTTGCATTTCATGTTACTTTTTCTGAACTCGTACAATATCATAGTGGAATTCACGTTATGTTTTTTTAATACAAATGACCAATGTTTGATTTATAATAAACCCGAGTAAAAAAAATGATATGACGCAATATATAATTTAATATGGGTTCGTGTCTATATTGATATAATCTTAACGAAAAATGGTTTCATAAGATTTGATCGAATATTATATAATAATATTAGTTTTTATAACTTTATATCGACTTCTATACGAGTTTTGGTCTAATCCAATGACATATAATTATATCTAATTATATTAAAATTTATACAATTTTATTAATCGGATGTTTTTTTTGTTTTTAATAAAAAGTTGAAAAATTAAAATAATAAAAATTAGTTGTTCTTGAAAAAAGCTTAGAAAAATTTCAAAAAATGGAGTCATGTTAAATTTTAGATAAACCACTTCGAAAATATTCTCATGAAAAGTTTGTCCTTGGAAAAACTTAGAAAAATTTTAAAAAATGGAGTCATATTCTTGGAAAAAACTTAGAAAAATTAAAAAATAATGGAGGCATATAAAATTTTATATAAAACACTTAGAAATTTGGAATGATGCATGGGACCAGATGTTACAACATATAATTATGTATGGCGATATCTTAAAAAAATCGCACATTAAAATTTATTATATAAATTTATCTCGCAAGACATAGTGACACACATGATCATATACGAAATAATATGACTATAGAAAAGTATATAAGATCATATTAAATTATTTTTACTCGGGAAACTGAAATAAGAAAACGAATAGAGTTTACTGAACAAAAGGTGCCAGTGAGTGGTTTAAAAACCATCCTAGGAAAATTCTTCAAGCCAGTTTGCATTTAAGCCAAAAGGGATTATTTAAGCCATTGAAAATAATAGATTAAAAAAGTAGTTTCTCTAGTTCATGAAAAGCATTTTCTGAACTAGTTCAATAACTTTTTGATTTTGAAAAAATATCAAACGTAGTTCATCGAGTTGTCGAATTTATTTGTCTTGGGTTTAAAATGAATTAAAACTACAAATTCTGTTCGTGAGATGTGGTTTATTTTAAGTTTAACTCATCAATGCTGGAGAGTTAAACTAAGGTACAAAAACGTCAAAAAAATACCTCTGATTTTCAAATGCTTATACTGGTTAGTGTTACCATGTTGTGGTTATTGGAAAAAATGTGCGACGATGGCAACTATTGTAATTGGAAATGCGATATGGCAATACCGCGTTAATCGACACTTTCTAAACTTGAACTAAAAAACAGAATATTTGGTTAAACTTAGTTTTAATTTAATAAAATTTAATAAAACTACCGTTTAAACTAAGTTAAAGCTATAAGTCAAAAACTTTGCCTAAGAAAGCCGAATAAAATCATACGTTTTTTATAGTTGTTATTTGAAATTTGAAATTCTATAACGTGGGTGATAAACCAACTTTCCAAATTAGAAACAGAGAAGAGGTGCTGGATCTAACATTTGGGTCCTTACGAAAGGTATAAAGTTGGAATGTCTCAGACGAAGTGAGTTTCTCTGATCACAAATATATTGAGATTTCTGTCAATACTATGGAAAAAAGTGAGAATAAAGTCTTCAGGAACCCTAGAAAGACAAACTGGAATAAATTTAGGGAATCGGTAAATAAAACGCTAGGGAACAAGTCGGGGATATCGAAAGATGTCTAGTCAGTTCATACGGAAAATCCTGTCCACTGAGCAGGCCGGGGGGTAAAAAGAATCAACCTTGGTGGAACCGAGTATAGAACAAAGCTTAGAGCTTATAAGAAGGAAATGAGAAAAGCGAAAAGGGAAAACTTTGTAAATGTCATCGAAGAACTGGTTAATATAAAGGATACCTCAAGACTAAGGAAGATGCTTTCAAAACAGGATAATTTTATAGGTAATATTCGTACACCATGTGGTAATTGGACAGAATCTACAGAAGATACACTTGAATTACTGTTTAAAATTCATTTCCCGGGTTGCTCTTTTACTCAGCAAGAAAGTGATCCTTCTACTTCGATAGAGTCTAGTTATTCTCCGGAAATGGCGGATATAATAACATTGGATAATGTGATATGGGCAGTTAACACCTTCGGGCCATACAAGTCACCAGGCTTGGATGGAATGTATCCGAAAATGATCCAAGAGGGAATTGATATCCTAGGGGATTCACTACTACACGTATTTAGGTTCTGTTTGAGGCAATCTTACGTCCCAACTTCTTGGCGTAAGATTAAGGTAGCTTTTATTCCAAAGGCAGGTAAAATTCAGCACTGCACTGCGAAAGACTTTAGGCCAATAAGACTCTCTTCATTCATGCTGAAGACATTAGAAAGAATTTTAGATGAATATATCAGGATGAATATATGCCCTACGAGCATTTCGGGAAGTCAACATGCCTATATTAAAGGTAAATCCGTAGATTCAGCACTTCATGTCGCTGTTCAGCACATCGAAAGATCCCTCTCTTTTAAGGACTATACACTAGGAGTATTCTTAGATATCGAAGGTGCCTTCAACAATGTCAAATCGGAGGCTATTCTTGCAGCTTTGATTAGAACTGGAATTGAAACGTCAATTGTAAGATGGCTAATGAAAATGCTAACTCATAGAAACATCACATCGGAATTAGGAAATACTATTATCCATGCTGTAGCAACTACAGGTACTCCGCAGGGGGGTGTTATATCTCCTCTATTGTGGCTTCTTGTTGTTGATGATATTCTAAGGAAACTGGAAAAAAAGGCATAACGGTGGTGGCCTATGCAGATGATTTATTGATTATGTCTTCAGGTAAATGTCTGAGCACTATCTCTGATAGAATTGAAATCTCTTTAAAAATGCTTTCTTTTTGGGCCGAGTCGTATGGATTGAAGATAAATCCAGGGAAAACGGAAATGGGTTTATTCACAGGAAAAAGATTGATACCCAGTTTCAACCTCCCGAAACTGAACGGCGTAAGCTTGGAACTTTCGGATTCAGCTAAATTCTTGGGGGTAATACTAGACAAAAATTTTACTTGGATGGCAAATCTAAAAGAACGGATAAGGAAGGCTTACGCTGCACTATACTCTTGTCAGAGATTAGTCGGAAAGAAATGGGGTCTGAAACCCAAGCTCTTGCATTGGATATTTACCGCAGTCATCCGGCCAGTGCTGTCTTATGGCGGTCATGTTTGGTGGCCTGTCATTGAATATAGGACTCATGCTGACTCAATCAAACGGGTAAATAGTAGAGCTGCAAAACTATCGATAGTCGTCCCATTCGATATTTTCGATAGTTTGTTTTTAAACTATCGATACTATCGATAGTATCGGATATTTTAAGGATATTTCAGAATTTTAAGGAATTCTGAACACACAAACGACAGTTTTTGGCGTTCACTGCAATTTCAGTCTATTTTAACTCACTACGGCGATCTTCCACCATGCTCTGCTTGTTCTGTTCGGACCTTAAATTTCGCAATAACAATAACACGAGAAAAAGTAGAATTATTCCAAAATGATATAAAGATTTTTAAAACGGTTCACTTTTTGATTAAGTTTTCAGCAAGTGACAATCTTTTTGAAGCTAATATTTTTTCGGCGATAGTATCGCTATCGGTTAAAAACTATCGATAGTCCTTTTAAAATAAAACTATCGATACTATCGATCAACTGAAGCCTTGGAAATGCTTCTGGATATGACACCGCTAGACCTCTTCATCAAGGAGAATGCGAAGATTACTCTAAATAGACCATTCCAAACGGGATCTCTGAAAAAGAGACAGGTTCGACATACGAAGATTATTGGTAGTTCTGAACGGAGCATAAGGGCTGATTATGAAATTCCTTATAACGTAACTGATGGAAGATTTAAAATTGTGATTCCTTCACTGGATGATTGGCTTAACAACAGAGTAGAATTTCAGCAAATTAACGTTTTTACGGATGGTTCCAAAATGTTGGAGGGCACAGGTGGTGGCTTTCACTGCATGGAACTAAACCTGAATGAGTCTTTCCGTCTAGACAACGATTGTAGTATCTTCCAAGCCGAAGTATTTCCGATAGCCAAGGCAGCTGAGCAAATTTCGATGTTACCAATATACAGGTGTGATATTGGATTCTTCATTGATAGTCAAGCTGCTTTAATGGCTTTGGAAAGTGATAATATCAGATCTAAGGTGGTCAGCCGCTGCCACAGAGAGCTTAAGGTTCTCAGCGAGCTGCATAATATTACTCTGTGCTGGGTACCTGAACACAAAGATATTTTGGGAAACGAGAAAGCCGATGAGCTTGCACGATGGGGAGCGGAACTCGCACAGGAGCCAGCGGAATCTGAAGTTTTCCCTCCACTGTCAATTATTTGTCAGAGAATATGATTGGACACAAGGGCGAGTTGGTTGGATAAATGGTCAAACTCTGACAGGTGTATACAGACAAAATTATTATGGGATCAAAGCTTGGCAAAACACTGTAAAATTCTTCTAGATATGGACAGGAAGCAACTTAGAGCTACAATTAACCTCATTACTGGTCACAACACATTGGGTAAACACTAGGGCTGTCAAACGGGATCGGTTTTTTAAAATCCCGGGATTCGGGATTTGGAAACCGAAATCCCGGGATCCCGGGATTACGGGATTTTTTGGGATCCCGGAATTATTCGGGATTCCGGGATTTTTCGGGATTAAATTTCTTTGATTACAAAAGTAAAAAAATAGTAGACTCTTCATGTTTTAATTTTATTGTGCATATTAAGGGGGCTACTGTGGGTTAGTTAGAAGCGTGCTAGCCTATTCAGCAGGGAGTCATGGGTTTGATTCCCACAAAAACCCTTGGGTCGATTTCGCTACAACGAAATTATTTAAAAAAATTATTTCTAATTATTCTTATTGTTATTTTAAGGCAATTAAAAAATTAAGTATACGCCACTTATGCAGTTTTCAAGTAATTATTATTATTAAATATTTGGCAATGAACTAAAAGAAGCATTGAGGGGTTTGTTATTAAAAAAGGCCACCTTTTATTTGCTTTTGGTTTCATCCCAATCCGATTTTGATTGTTGCACTGTATAATTTTAAGAAAATTTAAAATAATAAAAACATTTAAAGGAGAAAAAGTAATAATATAATTAGACATGCATTTTTTTTTGTATAAAAAAAGGTTTTCTTGCAATTTTGAACGTCCGAGAAAATTGTTATTCTCCTACACCTAAAACTTATGTGGTACAAATTTGAGGCCAATCGGATTAAATTTACCCGTGGCGCCCTTCGATCAAAGTTTCGGTTTTTTAGAAAATGTTCGCAAAAACCTGCAAACTTTGGTCAAAGGGCTCCGTGACTGTGGTTTAAAGGTTAGTGCGTAGTACTATTATTCAGCAAGCCTGGGTAGAATTCTCAGCTCAGCCAAATTCATGGCCAGCTACGTCGAAAATTAAAAAAAAGTTTTAGTTTTAATTTGTTTATGTAAATGTAACAATAATTGAACAAAGTTGTATTTTTAAAAATAAATCCATAAACATTTTTAATATTTCAAAAATCCCGGGATTTGAGCTTATAAATCCCGGGATTCGGGATTCATTTTAAGACAAAAATCCCGGGATTTCGGGATTCGGGATTTCGGGATTGACAGCCCTAGTAAACACATGGTAACAATTGGAATTAGAAATGATAATACATGTAGATGGTGCAGACAATCCGTAGAAGATACCTATCATTTCTTATGCGAATGCACTGCACTGTCATTTAGAAGATTAAAAATTTTTGGTTCTTATATTTTTCAGAATTTATCTGAATTACGAGGCACGAATCCTTGGACCCTACTGGGATTTATAAAGGCATCTAAATGGGACGCATAAAGAAAAACCACTTTTGGCTACGCAGTAGAAGAAGAGAGAGGATCAAAGTTTCAAAGGAATCATAATGGGCCACATCACGGCCTCTATGGGCGCTGGTTTATACCAATGTCATCCTTCATAACCTAACTTAACCATAGTTGTTATTAAGGAATGGTTTTATTTTTTTTTTGCAGACCGAAAAAAAATTATTATTCCGTGAATCCCATTAATAGCGTTATTATTTTTTGTTATTCTTAACTTTCATATAAATAGTTTACCAACAACATTTTTTTAGCCCCAAAAAAGTTAGCCCTGCTTATGTCATCGTTTATATTTTTTTCATATATTTTTTTGTTATTTTGTTCTGTTTGGCCTGACAATCGTAATTCATTTGATAATAAATCATACACTCAAAAAAAAACGTGGGTATTCAATACTAAAAATTTAGCTACGAGTACTAATGTTTTAGTCCAAAAGGACCTAGTGCAGGAATTGGTAATCAATACTAAAATTTGTTACTAATATTTAGTACATGAAAAATACTAAAAAAACAGTAAATATTACTGTAATTTACTACAATTTTAGTAAATATAATTACTAAAAAAATCATAAATATTTTAAATTTTTGCCCTATTTAGTAAAAAAATTACTTATTTTAGTAAATAAAATTGCTAATTTTAGTTAATAAAATTACTACCTATATCAATTTTAATAAATAAAAATCAGAAAAAAATTATATATAAATGGTTTTTTATTTCACTTCGGTTATAAGATATACTTAATTACATGTCTTCTTGAGCTGCTTAAAAATGTAGCGTAGATTGTACCACGTCAGGCTTTTGAAAATATAAATGTTGTCGCCATACCATTGAAATATATGTATTTTGAAAACGATTGCTAAAAATATAAAAAAGAAATAATATTTTCTCAATACATGTTCAAATAAAAGTACAAACATTTTACTACAGGGGGTGTTTTTTTACATACATTTTTTTGTATACGTGTGTGCACTGATGCCAACTATTTTTAAAAAAATGTAGCTAGATCGGACCAAAAAATAGCTAGAAATAGCTAAATTTATAAACAGTTAAAAAATCTAGCTATTTTGTAGCTAGATTCTTAAAAACAGTTACAAAATCTAGCTATTTTATAGCTAGATTTAGGATTTGTGCGTTTTAAAAGGGTTTATTTGTTAAACTTTTTAATTTGATAATAAAATAAGTTAGTTTTGGTATTAAAAAGAATATTTTAATATATTTTTATTAAATTTTGCAAACAAAAAACTTCAAATAGTTATATTTTGTATCGCAGATATAATATATATCTGGAAACAAACGACTTGCCGGTTAAATTGCCGAGATGCTAAATTTTATTGCGGCAATTATCGAATTCGTATCGCCGGCGATACACCCTTCGGAAGAAACATCCCGGCGATACGGCAACAATTCGTCTTGGCGATAAATGGGCAATGTCGCCAAATAATCATTTAAACGAAAAATAAAAGATTTGTATGAATCGCCGGAATATCAGTAAAATGATAATCCGGCGATACAGCTATATCGATTCCCTGATACCCTATTCACACGTACCCTATATAGCGTAAATAACGGACGTATTCATAACAAAAACTGGTGGCTATCAGCAGCTGCTAAAATGTTCAACACAAAATTTTATTAAAGCGAATTCTTGGTTAGAAGCTTGATGATAGCCACTCATTTTTTGATTATAAATACGGATGTAAAAGTTTTATTCGTTATTCGAAAAATTAAAATTATTATATTTTTAGCCCCCATAGCTGTTTTCTCATTGTTGGTACTAAACTTCATTTTCTATGGGGTTTGCCTATAAGATACTTGCTTGAATTTGAACATTTCAAGCAACTTTATTAAAGAGGGAATTTCAATAAATTCTAAACTTTTGTTAGAAGCTATAGCAAATATGTATCATAGAAAAACTCTGATATAATTGTTTGAAAAGTTGAAAAACAAGCAGATGTCATACACACGTAAATAACACGTTAATAAAATTTCAAAATGAAAAAATTGATAATAAAACGGTTTAAAAAACAATTTTTTTACAAATGTTGCGACTAAAAAAAAGTAGCTAGATTTGTAGCTAAAAGCTAAATGACATTTTTTGTCGCTATATGCAAAAAAAATAGCTAAATCTAGCTACAAAATAGCTAAGTTGGCAACAGTGCGTGTGTGTATCCATAATATAAATTCTTCTTCAGCTTGAGTTTTTTTTTTCACAGCCATTTAAATATTCTTCTTCAGCTTGAGTTTTTTTTCACAGCCATTGAAATGAAAAACTGATGTTGTTTTATTATTAATGGCATTTTATATTATGTTCTTTATTTAATTAGTTTAACACCACTTAATTAAATAAATTTAAAATATATTTTTTTTACAAACACTCCGTGACCGGGTATCGCGTTGTTTCGGTTTTAATTCTTTTTCGCACTAAACAAACAGAAAAATCTGTTGGTAGCACTGCAGTTAAATGCGAGAAAACGTGGTAGTCGCACACACTGCAGCAGCAAGCAGCAGACGGCCAGAAATATAAAGAACTGTGTTTAATTATAAATTATACATTTAAAAAATAAGTACTTTTTGTATTTGCAGCTAGGGGTATGCACTTTTAATGTTAAGAAATAAAAAATGCGTCATTTTAGTGAAATTATAATTAAAAAGAGTACTCATCATTTTTTCTGTCTGCTGCTTGCTGCTGAACTGTGAAGAAGCATTTGGTGGCTATTACAGACAGTGTTGCCATTACAAATATAATAAAAAAACGCAAAAATCGTAGGAAAAGGGTAAAAATTTACAAAAAAAATCAGCTACAAGAAAAAAGAGAAAATTAAAAAAAATGGAAAATGTGCTTTTTAAGGTTAAAAGGATAAAAAGCGCAAAAAAACGATAATAAAAGTATTTGTTTTTATCATAAATTAAATAAATAAGCTGATACAATCACGAGTAAAAATAATGTTACATTCATATTTCTTAAAAAAACAATAAATTTAATACAAACTTTTGTATTACATTCAATCAACACGCCACAGATCTTTTTTAATGAAATGTTTGGATATTTTATCAGTTTAATTTTTATGCATTTTACTTCATTTTGACCGTAAACAAAATTGTTTCAAAAAACAACAGTCATTAAATATTTTAAAAAATACGTAGTTGTAAAAAAATGTAGAAAATATGTACCAAAAAGTTTATAATACATTTTCATTAAAAATATTATATAATATAATACATTTTCTTTAAAAAATATTGTTAGTATTTCCAATCCGTATGAAGTGATATTAGACAGGTAGTTTAGTAAAATATTTTACTCATATCTTTCGTGGGGAATCCCAATATTTAAATGTTATAATCCAAAAACTAAATTGTCTTGATGAAGAAAAAAAATATAATCCAAAAACTAAATTTGCTAAATGAAACAAAAAAAAAATAAATGGCGAAAAATTTTAATTTTTGTACGACCGGTACAAAACTTAATTAAATTTTGAATCAAATAACAACCAAAAACAGCGATGCCAATTCAGCGCGCTTCGTGCTGGATTTGAAGCTATCCGACCACCCAAAAAGCGCATTTTTTAAATCTAAGAAATGGAAAACTTTGTTGAAAATTTTTAAAAAAAAGATATTTCATAATTTTAAGACTTATTCTGTGAATAGGCCTGATGATTTTCTAATTTTTTTTTAACCTTAAATTAAAATTATTTTTTTTATCGCTTTTTACTTTATTCAAATTTAGCGCTTTTTGAGTCACTGTTTTGCGCGTTTTGCCTGTTACACAATTTTCGAAATTAAACCCAAATTTTCTTTATTTAAATCTGTCAAAAATATATATTTTGATTGCATCATTAGAAAAATACAACTACATAAGAAATCCGCCGTCGGCAAGCAAAATGGGCCGAGCCGCCAGTGGCCATCGGCCCGCCACCGCCAAAATTTCCTAGTCGGCTTGGTTACCTGCTCACGCATACTAATAAAGTATAAATCAATTATTATTTATTTTCATGAATTTTGAGAGAACATTTGGGATCTTGATTTGTGAACACAAAACACGTTTACCTGCAAATTTTGAAAGGATACCTTGAGTCAAATTTAAAGGGGACTGTTTTTTTCCAATTTCATTAGGTCTTAGGCGTAAGTATAATATAAAAATTGATAATATAAAAATCACAAATTAAAAAAAAAATGTCGCGAAAAAATGGAAAAACACCATAAATACCCTATTTTTAAAAACGCGTATTTAAAAAACGGCAAGACCAAAAAAGCACCAGCAAATACCCGAAATGTAACATAATGACAACACTGAATTCAAATTTAACGATTTTGCAAAAAAAAAATAGTTGGTAGCTCTGCTTGTAAACAAGCGCCTCCTTACGGAATTATTACTTACAAAAATAAATTAAAAACCTAATAAATTACTATATATTAGTACTTTTATGAACTAAAAATAGTAAAAAAATTAGTAAAACCTACTACCAACAAAAATTACTCATAAACAGTAAGAAATACTAATTTTAGCTCTTTGAAGATACTAAAAAAACTACTGTAATACTGGTAATTGGTAACTTATTAGTAGATTTGGGTTACCAACGCACTTACTAATTTTTTTACTGTAGAATTATTTTGAGTGTACACAAAAACTAAAATGCAATATATGCCATGATTTATGTTTTAACAAGTTATAAAAATATACAAAAAATCCACAAAAAAAAACCATACATATGTATATGCAAGAGAACCATGTCAGAAAAAGAAAAAAATAATAATTTTTGTGCAACATGCAAGTGTAGATTAAATGAAAACAAAAATTAAAAAAAAAATAAAGTGTTGGTGCCAAAAAAATTTTAAAAAATAATATTCCAAATTATTTTTTTTTTGTTTTTCAGATTATTTTAAAATATGATAATATAATAAAAAAAATAATTAAATTACAACACGGTGCTACAGTGGGCTTTTACTTTTATGTTTTTTATAAGAGTACAAAATCATCTACCAAACTTGGGAGAGGGTGTCTTATATTAATAGTCCCATAAAAAAAATCCCACTCTATACCTTAAGAAAAGGTTTCATCATATTGCTGAAACCGTTTCTTTACTACTTTAATACTATGACAAAATTTTACATCAATTTTCGATGAAACCTGTCATCAATATGATGAAGCGGTGTCATTAATATCGGTATATGTATATGAATTTTAAAACTAATTCAAACGAATTTGGGGGGAAAATACCTTATTAAAAGATAATTTATGTTAAAGCGGCAGATGAAATGAGTTAAACATCTTAAAGAGCTATGTTTGAGCTTTACCATTGACTTGTTTGAAGTCGTCCGCACATCGGCTTCATCCGCTATTAGTTGTCAAATATGTCCGAAAAAGCATTTTTTTTTCGAATTTCCCAAAAACCTGATGTTATGGAAAAGTTTAGAGACAGAATTTGCGACCAGGAGAATAATTTTAATCATGTATATAGGGTGGAGTACCATTCGCATAACGTTTTTTCTTCATATGATTTGTTGCGGAAAAAATAGTTTTTTTGGAAAAATACATTATTCAGAGACAATTGGTGCCCAAAGGGTTAAGCCGACTGAGAAAATGAGTTCTGCATCCTTAAGAGCAATGTTTATGATTTGCCCTCGACCTATTTTGAAGTCGCTATCACATCGGGTTCATCCGCTATGAGTTGACAAAAATTCTCAAAACGGCGATTTTTTTGAACTTTGACCTCAATTTTCTCAAAAACCTTATGGGATGAAAAGGTTTGGACACCAGATATCCCTAGCACAATTGTAATTAACTGCGTAGGGTCGCATCCCAGTTGCATCAAGTTTTTTTCAAAATGTTCAGTACTGTTATTTAAAGATAAATAAATATAAGGGGCTTTTTGTAAAACTTGATGTGCAACATTTAATTTTTTTGTGGTTTTCGCTTGTAGGTTAAAAAATAATTACGACAATTGGAATTTTGGAGGACTATTTACTCTACACTCAAAATAAAAAATTGTCAAATTACTCGAACAAGTCTCGTAATCCCATTTTAGCAATATATGAACGTTTCCATGTTTTTTATACCCTCCACTCTAGTGATAGAGGGTATATATAAGTTTGTCATTCCGTTTGTAACACATCGAAATATTGGTCTAGGACCCCATAAAGTATATATATTCATGATCCTCGATCGATTTTAAGTCGATCTAGCGATGTCCGTCCGTCCGTCCGTCCGTCTGTCTGTCTGTCTGTCCGTAGAAAACACGCTAACTTTTGAAAGGCTTTACAGAGGCTGTTGAAGTTTGGCATATATGTTTGTCATTCGGCTGGTCAGGTTGGTATTGCATTTCAGCCAAATCGGTCCAGTAGTTCAAAAGTTATGAGTAAAAAGGTAAGGGTACCTCTAAATTTTTTGGGTATTTCGCACAACAAAAATGGTATAACTTGACATCTGTCCAATGAATATGAACGAAACTTGGTATAGGTTGTTATTTTGTCATTTCTAACCCACACACAAAATGTGGGCGGAATTGGACAATGGGGCGTGGCACCTGTAGTGTTGCCCAAAACTTTTAAAATGCTTTATCTCAAGAAATAGTAAATATATTTGAGCAAAATTTAATATTGGTACATATTTTATTGTTCTGGACGTTTTTCTGGTCATTTTGGTATTAAATATGGCAAAATCAGTCTAGGAGTTAAGAAGTTATATGAGTTTTAATAAATTCCAGGTGGTTTAATTTTTTTATTTGATTGCATTTGTATTATCGTTGTTATTGTAGTGTAGTCAAAAAAAAACCCCGTTATTTTTTTTTTTGTTTTTGTGTGTCAATATATTGAGGTGAGTTTCAATATAAACAACGCCATTTTATTGTTGTTGTTGTTGTAGTTTTTGTCATACAGTAAAGATGATGATGGTTGTTGTTGTTTAACTAATAACTAAAAATGAGTTGCCATATGTTTGTTTACACGTGGTTTCTTTTATATGGTTGAGCATTGGAAAAACAGATATGCAAATTAATACATTTGGGGTTTTCACAGTGACGATTAAATTTGCCATTTTTAGTTTGGTATTTGGCAAATGTGCCAAAAGTCAAAAAAATGCCAATTTGAACGTGGCATATATTTCTTAAAATGCCCAACTCAAACCTTATCTAAAAACAAAATAGCAGTGTGCAAATAATAAAAAAAAAAAACATAATAATGAAAACATCTGTGATTGTTTATGCTGAAATTTCGAACGCGGCATCAAAAACATTTGTACAAAAAGAAACATACAAATTGTTTGTGTTTATTTTAAAATTGTGAATGTAAAAAGTTAATTAAAGTTATTTTGTGCAAATTATTAACGAAAAGTGCGCCCACGATATGTAAAGAAAAATTGGTGGCAAATGCTTGACGTTTAGTAAAATGGCAAATTTGCCAAATACCCAACTAAAAAAGGCAAATTTAATCGTCACTGTGAAAACCCTAATTATTTTTATTCTATGTATGCCTTGGTTAATATTGTTTAGGGTATTCATAGATTCGGCCAAGTCGAATTTAAATTTTCTACTTGTTAATAAAGAATTTCGATTGAAATTTTATATTTTTTTTTGTAAATGTCCAAATTTCCAAGGTTATTTTACAGTATACTAGTCGAATAGCCTGTCCCTGCCAGGCGGAACACCAAATCACTTTTCTTAATAATTCTAATTTTTTATCAAACTTTATAAAAAAATTATGTTTGTGCTTCAAAAATTTAATATTGCTAGATTGAGTTACATCAATGTAACTCCAAACTGGAAAAAATTTTTATGACTGTAAAAGGTTTTATTGATAAAATTTTAGAACTAAATTTAGCACTCCCATTTCGTTTCCGTCCTTAAACCGGATATCAAAAATCTATCGTGTGGATCTGTCCCATGGTCACTCCTATATACATTGCAATTTGTATCTTTCTTAGTCATGAAGGGTTTTAAAATTAGAACAAATTTTGAAAAACACAATTTTTTGCACTTCAATTTTTCCTTATAATTCTCCGTACACAGTTGACTTAATAAGGATATGATACATTGTCAATACTTTATGCTTTACAATTTTCAGCTTCCTTAGTCATTAAGGGTTGCAGAAATAGTTTAAATGATTGAAAACTTAATTTCGCAGTCTTCCGCCACTCCCCCTGTCTCAAAGGCCGAAAATCCGGCTACGTTACAGGTTATATATAAACTGAACAAAATTCACAACGGATTTTTTTTGTATCTCCGCCATTTAACTGAATATCCAGGTCAGTGTTGATCTTTGCTATAGTCCGTGCCATATGCATCCCAATTTTCATCTTTCAAGGTCATAAGGTGTCTTCAAAATTAGGTAAGATGTAAAAACATAATTTTTCCACGGCCATTTCTTCTGTTAATTCTCCGTCCATATTCCAAAATCTTTAAATCTGACTACTTCAGGATAAGCTCCATTGTTAGTACTATACTCGTATCCACGCCCCTTTTCCCTCTTAATTCTCCGTCTACAATCCAAAAATTTTTAGTTTGACTACTTTAGGATATGCTCCAGTATCAGGACAATATGCTTGCCAATTTTCGGCTGCGTAGGTCATTAGGGCTTTAAAGTTAGTTAAATTAAAAAAAAATAAAACACAATATTGCATTGCAACCTTTTTCCTCTCAACTCTCCGTCTACATTCCAAAAATGTTAAATTAGACTACTTTGAATATGCTTCATAGTTAGGACAACATGTTAGGGATTTTCATCTTCCTAATTCATTGGGGTGGAGCTTAAAAATACTCTCAAATGTTAAAAAAAATATTAATTTTGCCAAGTCCCCTTTTTCTCGTAATTCGCCGCCCACAGGCAAAAAATCCGGCTTCGTAAGAGTCTCTCCCTGGTGTTTTACTATATGCATGCCAATTTTAAGCGTTTAAGTCTATCAATGAGATTCAAAAGGCGCTGGATACACAAAAAATAAGAGAAAAAAAAATATATATATACATAGAATAGATGGAAATAAATTTACCACGCCCCTTTGCCTTTTTTGTTCTCCACCCACTGGATATCAAAAATCCAGGTTCGTGTTGATCTTCTCCATGAAACCTACTATTTACATGCCAACTTTCATCTTCATAAGTTATTGGGGGTCTTCAAATTTGTTAAAATATTACAAATCCCAATTTTTCCACGCTCTTTTATCTTTTAATTCTCCGAACACAGTCGACAAATTTTAAATCCAATTACTTCAGGATATACTACATCGTAAGAACTATACGCTTAAGAAGTAAAAATGTTAAAAAATCTCAATTTTGCCACGCCACTTTTCCCCTCAATTCTACGCCCACTTTGCGAAAATTTTAAATCCGACTACTTGGTGATATGCGCCAACGTTAGGACTATATTCTTGGAAGCTTTCAGCTTCCTAAGTCATTAGGGGTCTTTAAATTAAGCAAAAATTTCAAAAAGTTGAGTTTTGCCACGCCCACTTTTCCGCTTATATCTCCTCCCACAGGCCAAAAATCGAAAATCCGAAAATCGAAATATATTAGGGTGTTTTTTTCTTGTATGAAATTTTTGTTAAAAATAATTGTGTAAAAATTTAAGGAAGATCGAAATTAATTAACCTGCGTCGCAGCGATATCAAAGTTTCGAGAAAAGACCAAAATGGCCATAATTTTGACAAAATTAAAACAATGTAAATTTTGTGAAAATAATCAAAACAATATTATTGTGAGTTAAAATTATTGAAAAGTTGAATTTATTTGTTATTAATGTATTGTTTTTTAATTTTAAATAGACGAAACCCTTGATAAAGTCAACAAAACATTGACGAAACGTTGGGTAAAAATGAAATAAAAGAATTTTATTTACATTAAAAACATTAGGCCTGATTAGCTTGAGGTAAAACCAAAACAAATTATAAAATCTTTTTATTTTACTTTTACCCAATAATACTCAAATAAAATTATTTGAACTTTTTATGACAGCGCAAACACTTTGAAATTTGTAATACAAAAAATACCTTGCATTTTGGTGGGGTACCTGAAATGAGTATTTTTGATTTTTTTAAAATTTTATTAAACAAAAATATTAATTTTTTCTATTCTATAGCAATACATTGTTAAATACAATCTAAAGCTTATATATTTAAAAAATTAGGGATATCCATTGACTCAAATGTTTTTGGGAGTCATTTGAGTTTTGCGGATTTCAAGGATATTAGATTTTTGCCTATGAATTTTAACTATAACCTTGATTTTATTAAAAATTTACAAATCTTGTTCTGAATATTACTTCATACGACAAAAATAACTCTGTGACATTATATATTTTTTTCTTGACATCGTTAATCCATTTGCACAGGGGTCAAATATGACCCAGACAAAGAATATATTATTTTGTTTGAATTTTTAAGAAATTTATTCTTTAAAAACATTTTTGGTGTTTTATTCTGTAATAAGCAGGGAAACCAAAAATATGCTCTAAAAACACGTTTTATGCGCTTAAAAAATGCCCTTAAAAACGGAAAATATGCTCTAAAAACAATAAAAATATGCTCTTAAAAAAATATGTCCTCTTTTTTGCGGTGTTTTTTACAATTTGTTAGAGAATAGACCCGAAAATACTGTTATGTGGAGCAGTTAGAGGGTTAATATGTACTAAAAAAATATTTACCTTAATATTTTCTACAAAGTTGCTGAATATACCCTACACTCAGATCTAAAGAAAACATAGTTTCATATACCGATATGAAGCAAGAACAGGCCAAAAGGGAATCAATCGTTAAAAAATTGGAAAATAATGGTCTTAAAATTTAAAAAAATGCTCTAAAAATTTAAAAAAATGCTCTGAAAATTTAAAATATGCTCTTAAAATAGAAAATATGCTCTAAAAATATGCTCTTATGCTAAAATATGCTCTTAAACATAAAATATGCAAAAATATGCTCTAACAAATCGATGCCAGATTTTTTAAAATCTTCTGAAACGGATAAATACCTTACCCATTTATCAATACAATGCGCAGGAAAAAACATGATACTGCATATTTTTGGTTTCCCTGGTAATAAGTATTATCGGGTAAAAGTTTCGCAAAATTTAAATTTTTTTAATTTTGTCAAAATTATGGCAATTTTGACTTTTTCTCGAAATTTTGACCACGCTGCGGCACGGGTTAACTAAATCCGATCTACCTCAAATTTTTACACAATTATTTTTAGATCCAATAGCACAAAATTCCGCCCGGCACTCCTCGAAATTCAAAATAAAAAGCCACCCTAATATTAGAAATTTTATTTTTTTTTTCGTAAATGTCAAAATTGCCAAGTTCATTTTACAATAAAAAATCTAGTAAAGTCACGAGAATTCTTTGTAATTTTTATCGCGCCAAGTTGTAATTTAACAATCATATTGGTAAAAAGCTTGTTAAATTTACTAGAAAGTCTGTTTAAAAAGGAAGTAGAAAAAAATTAATTTAACAAGTTTTAAGAGTTAAAGCACATCAAATATCTATCCTATTATCGTTTTACAGATTTTCTGTCAAAATTTTTATTTTCAAAGCAAAAAATTCCTTTAAAATCCTCCATGGATGATTTAACGTTCTCATATTTTTAACAAAGAGTTTGTTTTGCATGCATCACTGAAAAAGGGTTGTCACATACTTTTTGTTTTCAATAAATTATAGCAAATATTTTATCATTATTTTTATGGCAGATTTAATTCTGTGATAAATCAATTTAAAAACATAAGTAACACATTTTCTCATAAGTAAAACTGCATATTGATAATAAAATTGATTTATTGATAAGAAAAAAATAATAAAAATAAAACACCCCATTAAAATGAAAGAAAATCTTTGTCTCTTAATGCATGTTATTAACACAAACTCGAAATAAAATTAATCTTCACTTTAATTTCACCACTTCACTATCATTATTATTAAACTCCACCAAAGAACTTTATATATCGGAAATGCATTCAAAATTTAACTCGTACTCGAAAACACTCGTTCACAAATGAATGAACAAAATAGCAATAAATAATATTTAATTTTTATTTATTGTTGGAAAATTGTACATGAAAAAAAATCACAACAGTGAAAAAATAATTATGATTATGATTTTATTTCAATTTTTAATATTTTCTTTTTGCTCGTTCTCGATTATAAAACAATATTTAACAACCCCCAAGAACAAGAGTTTTTTTCGAATACAATGGTAACTCAGAATAATAATCATCACCATCATCATCATAGGCCTCCTTTAGAAAAATAACAACAAACAATTGTTTTGTATTGTGTTATTAACATTTTCCTTGTTAAATATTACAAGTATGAATAGGGTGTATCATTATGGGGTGTTTAATTTTTTTAAATGTTGAAATACGCTCTAAAGCTGGACAACCAAGCTTTAAATACATACACTTAGATTTATGTTTGAAAACTGCATCATAATATGTTTGTTGCAATCATATAGTCCTAAATTATAATTTTTCAAATATTTAGGATCATAACATTATTGCTGCAAAAATGTAATGGTTGCAAACAAACCAGTTATGATGACTTTTTCAATCATAATATGACGCTCTTAAATTATGGTTGCCACAATCATATCTCTTCACTGCGTGCAAGTATAACACGGTTTTGCATCAAAGCAACTAAAAGTTATTTCTAAGGCTATTTGAGGAGCTTTTTTTTAAGATTGTTTCTAGTTTTCGAGATATTGAATAAATAATTTTTTTAAAATTTTTGACAATTAATGTCCATTTTATTCAATAAAAATCGAAAATATAGAAACGAAGAGCAGTCCAACTGAATCGTTTGTTTTGTTTGTGATCTATTTCACGCATTGGAGTCCAATAGTAGTCGCACATCATGCCTTTGTCCCAAACTTCTTGATATCGTCTTTCAAATTTCTTAAAATCTTGGTATAGTCGTTCTCCTTGCTAGTCGCTCTTATCACCTAATACGGGTGGTCCAAGACACTTTTAAGCTAAAAGTTCGAATACCATTATTTTTTATTCTAAAAGGAAGAGTTATCGAAACTTAACAGAAAAAGTCCTTAGAATCGGAGGGCTTTTCTTTCTCTCATTTCTGCACTGATGATGTTTGAAGTTAACTTAATTCTCTGCAAAATATCAAAAACAGTTTTGGCAGTTGTTTTTTAACAGTTGTTTTTCGGAAATACTAATTAACCTCAAGTTTGTTAGTTTAACCAATATTTTTGAGTTTTGAAAAAATCATCAATGCATTCCCAATGAAAAATCAATGCATTCCCAATGTGTACAGAAAAAAAAATGGTCACCCTTTGTATGCTACAAAAATTTTGAAAGCAGATTTGGAATCAGGAGGTCAAAATCTATTAAGTCCATATACATATTTTAATTTTGAAGCGTGAATTTTTTTTATTTTTTGCAAAAAGTGCTCGATCGAAGATTTCCGTTTTTTTTGCTAAATTTTTCTTACAAAAATTATGGTATTACCACTTTTTGGTAAAAACTGTCTCGGAATGAAGAAATTTGTTGAAGACATTCGAGCTCCTACACTCAAAAAAAAAACCTTGTAAAGTTACCAAAAAATCTCGTGATTTTACGAGGCTATTCTCGTAAAATAGGACGTAGGTAAAATTCTCGTAAAATTACGAGGATTTCCTCGTAATTTTGAATGCACCAAAAATTGGTAAAATAACCAATTTTATTGGTAAAAATATTGTTTTAAAGCCGGGAAAAAAATGGTAAACTTACAAGAAAAAATGGTAAATATGTTTAAAAAAATGGTAAATTTACAAACCAAAATTGTAAATTTACAAACAAAAATTTGTTAAACAACATAAATCCTCGTAATAAAATCATATTTGTAAAATAACTGTTTTTTTTTGTAAATTGACTAGAATCCTCGTAATAAATTTTTCAAAATTTTGTCAACTTTTTTTTAAATATTTTTTAATAAAAAAAAAAAAATTGTCCGGAACATAAATCCTCGTATAACATAATTTTTCAAAAATAACAGTTTTTTTGTAATTCAACTAGAATCCTCGTAATAAAAACTTTGTTGTAAAATTACAGTTTTTTTTTGTAAAATAACCTTTCAAAATGGTAGAATACAATTACGAAAATAAACTTGTAAAATTACCAATCAAACTGTAGTTCTCGTTTGAGCAAAGTACAAGATTTTTTGTTAAAAAACAAGGAAGATTGTTAAATATTGGTAGAACGTGATTACAAGGCATTTTACCAGGCATTTTACCAGTTTATTTTTTTGAGTGTATCTTTCGATAATTTTGCAACAAATTGTCAAATATTTCCTTGAAATCCGGGGATTTGCGGTTACCAAAAAAGTTGTGAAAAACATCTTGAAATGATACCCATATAACATTCGCAAGCAGTTGAAATTGACTTTGCACTTTTTTCTGTGCATTTTTACAGGCTTTCGAACAAAAAAAAACTTTAGAATAAAATTGAGATGATGTTTCTACACTAAAAAAAACTTGTAAAATTACAAGAAAATCTTGAAACTTTTTTGTTTGCTACCTTCTATTTGACAAAAATTCCTTGTAATTTTACAAGCTTTTTACCAATAATTTTTTAATTTTACAAGGTTTTTACCAAAAAATTGTAAATTTACAAATTTTTTGAAACGATAAAATTTACAATGAGGTTTCTTAACTTTACTAGATTTTTTGCTACCTCCTATTTTACGAGAATTCCTAGTAATTTTGCAAGCATTTTACAAATAATTTTGTAATTTTACAAGCTTTTTACCAATAAAATTGTAAATTTACAGTTCTATTGACGCAATAAAAATTACAAGGAATTCTCGTGAATTTGCAAGATTTTTTTTGTAAAATTATCTTGGAAATTTGTAAAATTACAAAAAAAAAATTAAATTTCGATCCAAATTTGTTTTTTAAAAAACTAGAAACTGTTAAATACACTGCGTGACAAAACTGAAAACTATTTTAGAAAACAAGAGGTGTGACCAACGTTTCTATATATTTGAGACATGCTGATTTCAATGGCGTACTCCGTTTTTCGATGTATGGTACAGTTTTCTTGCAAAATGTCATTAAAGATTTGCTGATTTCGAGCCAGTTTTTTAACAAAAAAATTTGCAATGTTAATGATTTTTAAATTTTATGGCATGGAAAACAAAGATAGGACTTGCAGCAATATTTCTTATGCTAATTTGGTTTAAATCTTTTCATCTTAAGTCCTTAAGTTCGCGAATTTCTTCATTTTTTGAGGTTTTCGCGAAATTAACCGCCAAATTGGTCTTTGATAAAAAACTTGCTTTTAGTGAATCAAAGAGGCATCCCTTACAATACGTATAGTGGACAAAAAACTGCTATGTTATATGGACCATCATGATGAAAATCGTGAAAAACCGTTTTTTTGTATAAGGCAGCATCACTTTACGAGATGATTTAAGGCTCCATCTTTTAGTATATAATGTGGTAACAAATTAGCATAAGAAATATTGCTACAAGTCATATCTTTGTTTTCCATGCCATAAATTTTATAAATCATTAACTTTGCAAATTTTTTTGTTAAAAAACTGGCTCGAAATCAGCAAATCTTTAACGACATTTTGCAAAAAAACTGTACCATACATCGAAAAACGGAGTACGACATTCGAATCAGCATGTCCGAAATATATAGAAATGATGGTCGTAACTCTTGTTTATTTTTTAGTGTTCCGCAGTGATATTAGTAAAATGGGATAACGAGACTTTTCCTAGTAATTTGACAAGTTTTTTTTGTGTGTAGCGATGACAACAGCTGATTGTCGCCATGCTAACATGCGAGAACTCGTAAAAAAGAATCAATCTTAAAAAAAATTGGTTATCATCTTCTCTCATCTTCACCGAAATTTTTAAACTTGATAAATAGTTTAATTACCCAGAGAGAAATTGGCAACGGTACAAAAAAATGTACTAGCACAACATTTACTCAAGTCAAATATGACTATGGTGACCATTTTTTTCTGAACTCAAATCAGTATGCCCAAGTTTTTACGTTTTTTTAAATAAATTTTCAAAACTCTATAGGAAACAAATTTTTTCAATACTCAAAAATGTTCAACTTTTGTAACTAACAAACTTGGAGTCAATTAGTTGTCAGTAAAACAACTGTTTAAAAACAACTGTCAAAAACTGCTGTCGTTATTTTGCAGAAAATTTATTTGACTTCAAATACCTTCATTTGAATGTTTTACCGACAAAATCGTATAAGTCTAGAAAAAAAAACAAAAACCCACAAGATTTGAGAAATTCCCTCAGATTCTGAAAACTTTTCCCTTAAGTTTTGATATGTCTTCCCAGATATTAATACATTTTTTTTACTTAAATATCCCTCAAGCTTGAGCTCTTTTTCTAATAAATTTTCTCAGATTCATTTGGATTCAATCAATTACATTATCTTTCTAAAAATATAGAAAATTGATCATTCAGTGAACTCGTTGTTATAGAAAATTTTTAAGATACATTGTGCGTTAAGGAATCTCCTGACTTTCCAAGTCTAATCTTCTTAGAATTAATTCAATATAAATTATCTTAGTGTCAGAATCAAGTTATAAAAAATTACTCTGACGAATTCTTTTATGAAAATTACAGTTTTTGTACAGCATTTTCGAAAAAAAAAAATATTTTTTATGTCAAATTGTTTAAAAATCAGTACAATTACTTCTCATTTTAAAAAATCAGTACATCGTTTTTTGATCAGTACACGTGGCCAAAAATCAGTACATGTACTGATCAAATCAGTACACTAAGAAAATTATGACATTAACTGTTTGTAGGTTATTTTAAAAAGTAATCAGTAAAGTTATTTTAAAAGAAAAATCACTTATTTTATAAAGAATTTATTTTTTTTACTATTTCTGTAGTTTAAAAAATATAATTTACTGTCTTAAAAACGAATTTTCTGTTACATTCATTTTCGGCAGTAAAAAATTTCTTCTATAGTTTTACTGTTTTTCAATACAAAATAAGTGAATATTCAGTAGTTTTTTAATGTTTTGGTTAGTCATTAAATTAACATTTAAAATTGACTGTAATGTGTTTTTATTTTAAATGAAAAAACAGTGGAATGGTTTTTAAATAAAATTTCAGTTGTTTTAAGTGAATATTCAGTGGAATTTACCTACATAATTTTTTGAGTGTAAAAAAAAAATAATTTTAAATATTTTACCGTAGTACCCCAACGGATCAAAATTTTTTTTCGGAAAAAAATTTTAGAACTGAAAGCCTTATACCACCAAAATCAATTTTTTTGTCATTAATAAGCTAATCAAGTAAAATAATAATTAAAAACGAAAAAAAAAAAAATAGAAAATCAATAAAAATATTTTTGGTTTTGTATGGAAAAATGATTTTAAGAGAAGGCGTGGTCGTAGGCGCGTAAAATGAGTCATGTGTTATTTTCAATTCAAATAGAAAAAAATGAGCGGGTACCGTCTCAACATTTCCAAAATAAGAGACACTCTAACGTATATGATCAAAAGGATCAACCATACTATGTTGACCTTCCATTATGAGTGAGTTGGTGTAATGCAATCATGTTCCAAACATGTTTTTTCTTTAACCGGATTGACCGGTCTTTTTATTTTGTATTTTCCCAAATCGCCTTCCTTCTAGTTATCCTGTATAATATTCTTTAAGGGTCACCCTATAATACTTTTTTGCACTCTTGTATCGCAAGCGACCTTATAAGTGCCGAGTATATAGTGTGTTAAAAACGCATTTAATACACCACTTAAATGTTCAAGTAGCATCTGGACTTTTGTTTTGCACCATATAATGATTTCTTGTCCTATTGAAAATTATGGTTTCTGATGTTCGTACTTACGTACGCTCATTCTACTTTCTGTTGTTCTCGCTTAAAGTCTATGCGATTTCACACACTCTCCAGCTATAACAGCAGCGATAGCTGCGGCATAGCAGCATACACCCATTCTTTTTAAAAACGAGCCTTTTTCTTGTTTTTTATTTTTATGATTTTCATTTTTTGTTTTTGGGTGACATTGATGTATGGTTGCCACATAATGTGGTGTTGATGCTAATGTTTCATTGCAACGCCACATTTCTCTATTTCAGTTGTTTGCTGTAGTTGTTATTTTTAACCAAAAAAGGGGTGTCGTATGTTGTTGCTGACAGGATCTTGAATGTGTTTGTTCTCTGAAAGAAAGTTACACTCATTTTAAACACTCATTTAACTGTTTTGTAAAACGCAGATCGACACATCACCTCACGTTGGGAATGTTCTATTTTCTAAAACGCAGGAAATGAACAGCTGTTGGTTTCGCGTTGGCTTATGTGTTTTTAGAACAAATTGTATGGAAAAAGGCGCAAGCAGTGTTGCCACATATTTTCTTGAAAAAACTTTTTATTTCTGAAAAAACATTTTTTGTAAAAAAAATCTTTTTTTTCAAAAGTATTGAAATAATAAAAAATTGTTTCAAATTTATGTATTTTCAATTCAATTTTAAAAAGTTCGAAAAGACTAATAAGAGAGTCCTTAGACATTCATATTATTTTCTGAGTCTTTTTAGACTCTTTTATGAATGTTAAAAAAAAATCCATAAAAAAATAATTTTTTAAATGTCCATAATTAAGAGTCAAATAAGAATCTTTCAGGACTCCAAATTTCGAGCCTTCTATTAATATTTTTGATCCTTGAAAGAGTCATAATTTATGAAGCCCAGCAAAACTTTGGTACTGGGTGGTGATTATATAACACATTACCAGGTAATGTATATCCCTTATTTGTAGCATTATTTTGGGATGCCTTAACAAACATTTGTTGAACAACGTATTATTTGAAAGTGAAACATAATGTATAACTAATAACTCGCCAAATGTGATTCTTGGAAAAACTTCTGTGGAAACACCAAAGACGTTTCTGAGACATTCAGGCTGCTCAATATTCTGGCTTCTTCTCCTTGCACCCTGGGATACCTGAAAGATCCTAATGGGGTGTAGTCTTCCTCCAGCGGAGAGACGCTGGATCTCTTTTTAAACATGCATTTTCCGGGCAACTCCATGACGCCGTTTTCAAGCTTGAGAACGCCCAAGCATCTGAAATTGCTTCGGAAATAATAAATATGTCAACATTAATCTGGGCGATAAAAAGCTTCAGGCCCTATAAATCCCCGGTACCTGATGGTATAATCCCGGCTGAGATGCAGCAAGTGTCGGACTATATAGCCCCTTTGCTGTATAATCTATACACAGCATGCATCAACTGGTCGCATATTCCTTTAAAATGGAGGGATACCAGAGTCGTCTTAATCTCGAAGGCTGGGAAAAGTTCACACACAGCTCCGAAGGATTTCAGACCAAATAGTCTGTATTCTTTTTTGTTAAAGACAATGGAACGAATCATAGACTTATATTTGCGTAGAGTGATTGACCCGAGGTTGCTTTCGACAAGGCAACATGCATACAGCAAGGGTAGATCAACGGAAAAAGCTCTTTATGAGCTCGTTGGTACCATCGAGCGATCGCTTTCGGTAAAGGAGTGCACTATGGTGGCCTTTCTTGATATAGAGGGGGCTTTTAATAATGTCATCCCAAACTCGATAATTCTAACATTATCTGGTCTGGGAGTAAAGCGTGAGATCGTTTTAATGGTGGAAAACCTATTTGCCAATAGACGTATAACGTCTGAATTAGAGTTTGCAAATAATCGAGATATCTCATAATCGCGATTACGATTAAAAAAATCGCCGTTAATCGCGATTATCGATTAATCGAATTTTCAAATAAACTGAATTGCAATAGATTTATTAAAAAAATCTTTTAAATTTTAAATTTCCAAACGTACACTTAAAATATTATGTAAGTAAATTCAACAGAAAATACGTTTGAAACAAATGAAACTGTATTCAACAGAAAATACGTTTGAAACAAATGAAACTTTATTTAAAAAACGGACTACTTACATTTCATTTAAAACAAAAACATTTCTCAGTTATTTTTAAATGTTAATTAATAACTGTTGAAATCCGTAAAAATAACTTAAAAATCCGTAAAAAATGACTGACAAAATTTTACGGAAAAAACGGTTAAAATAACGGAAATTTACATTCATTTTTATTTATTTTTTTAGAAATAATTTTAAAAAACTTCGAACCTGAGCAGAATCGAACTCATAATTTCTGGCTGATAGCCCAGCACGCTACCCTCTGTGCCACAAGCTACTTATATTTTCAGCAACTAAATTTCATTTTCAAATTAAAAAAAAAAAATCTAATTTTAGAAATTTTTAAATAACTGACAATTAACAAACGACAAATAAAATAATGTGGTTTGTTTTTTAAATAACTGAAAAAAACAAACGTTACGGAAAATTTTATTTAAAAGACAGTTATGTATTTGAATAAACGTTCAAAAAGTTGTTTAGAATATTTGTATGTGAAACAAACGAATTTTCTTTTAATATTAACTAAAACGAAAACTATTTGTTTGACTGTGAAACAGTAACTGTAAAACTTTTATGTGTATGAAAATATAAAAATTAATATTTTTAACATATAAAGTGCTCGATTTGGGAGTACTTTTTCACCATTCACCTAATTTTTAAAAATTTGTTATTCTTTCGAATTTTAATATTTTCAATAATAACACGGTAAAAATTTAAAAATCTTAAAATTCGAAAGGATATCAAAGTTTTAAAAATTAGGTGAATGGTGAAAGAGTGCTCCCAAATCGAGCACAATATATTTATGTATGTGGTACAAATTTGAGGTCAATTGAATTGAGTTAACCCGTAGCGGCGATCAAATTATAGATTTTTGAAAATTAAGAAATACTTCTGCTACTATAAGAAAAATATATGAATATAAAAAAAATCAATTTGGTCTAGCAGGTTTCAAGATATAATTCGCAATTTGCAAAAAATTTCGGTTTTCCAAAGTCCAATTTTTTTTTTAAATCTCAACATTTTTTCCCATAAGCTTGGGACAAACTTTCATCTTAATTTAAGTCGAATCCGATTATTTGAGTCTGTGGGGCCTTTCGATCAAAACTTTGGATTTTTGGAAAACTTTAGAAAAATGAAAAAATCTATCGAAAAGCTGCCCGGTTTAAATAATCCGATTTGGCTCAAATCAAGTTTAAATAACAGTTTTTTTCAAGTTTTATAAAAGGATCAATGAAAACCAAATTTTAAATTTCTTGAATGTCACTTTTGGATATTTTTTAACAAGTTTTTAGCCATATATCGAAAACCGTGCGATCGATTTCAGAAAATTTTTGATATTCGTATTCCATACGAAAATCAATAAAATATATCGCAAATTATTTATATTTTTAAACTTTTTTCAAAATTCCAAATTTTTTTGGAGGAAATTTTATTAAATTCGTTAATAAAACAATAAATTTGATAGAAAATGATTAATCGTAATCGCATGATTTTTTTGCCGATTACGATTACGATTAATCGCGATTACAATTTTAATCGTTTTGCAAACTCTAGTCTGAATTGGGAACGTCCGTCCTTTATCGATTTGTCATTAGGGACACACCACATGGAGGAGTTCTTTCGCCTCTTCTTTGGAACCTGGCACTGAGTTCAATGCTACTATTTTTAGAAGCACGTGGTTGTCATGTTGTAGCATATGCTGACGGTCTCGTGATAGCGGTAAAGTGGAAGCATCTGCCAACATTGAGGGACATTCTTTAGGGTTCTCTGAAAGATCTGTCTAAGTGGGCAAGAGACTGTGGTCTAGGAGTTAATCCAAGTAACTTGTTTTGTTTACAAGAAAAAATAAGATTCCTGCTTTTGATCCTATTTCTCTGGACGGCACTGAAATCACCTTCTCAGGTGGAGCCAAGTATCTTGAAGTATTTCTAGACAGGAAGTTGAATTTCAGGCGTAACATTGAGGAACAGGTGAGAAAAGCACCGATTGATTTTTATTCCTGTAAAAGGGGCATTGGAAGACGATGGGGTTTTAGCCCTCAAGTCGCTAATTGGATCTTTACAACAGTGGTGCGTCCAAATCTGCTGTATGTAATCATTGTCTGCTTTAGAAACAAAAGCAAAGTGTGTCTTTATCACGAAGGTACAGAGAATAGCGTCGATGTGCATCACTGGTGCTCTTCGTACTACACCTACGGCTGCATTAGAAATCCCCGTTCACCTGACACCACAGGTGAGAAGTGATTGTCAGTTTATTTCCATGGCGAACAGGAAATGGCGAGAGTTAAGTACAAGCAGAATTACCAGAATAATCTGGCCGCGTTACGACCTCAAAAGAACTCGCTACCTACTTTCTCTCAACAGAAGAGAATGTCGTTTACTCACGGGAGTGGTCACGGGACACAATTGGACTCATCTCTGATTCCAATTGTAGAAGATGTGATGAACCGAATACGGATGAAATAGTTGAACATATCCTGTGCAAATGCCCCGCATTGGCCAGGCATCGCAAACAAATTCTTAGGCAAAGCTGAACCCGAGAATCTGGAGGAAATCGCAGTTATGGACCTTATGCGCGTTAAATTGTTTGCAACATGGACTAACGCGGTTCATCCACGTCGTTGAAGGAACATGTGGTATTTCTATGGACCAGCCGGTCTATGCGAGGAGTTCAAAATTTTGAGCTCCGCCACCCCTAACCTAACCTAATCTGACACCAAGATAACAATACCACAAAATGTGGACTGTGTTCCCTCTATGAGCCTTTTTGAGCGCCACTTTACCACTATAATACGATCCAGGGAGTCTTGGATTGGGGACATTCCGGATAGTGGAGCCACCATAAATTTTTACACAGATGGATTGAGGCTGCACGAACAAGTGGGCTCTGGAGTCTACGAGGAAGAGCTTGGATTCAGCTTGGCTTGAAGATTGCCAGATCATTGCAGTAATTACCAGGCAGAGATGCTGGCAATAAAGGAAGTGGCTGACTGGTTGAGCTGCAACGTCTTGTCTACAACAGCAGTCAACATCTATACTGACAGTCAAGCCGCGGTCAAGTCCCTGGATTCAATATTTCAGAAAACAAGATCTGCCCTTAACTGCAGCACGTCTTTAAATGAGATGGCCAAGCAGTTTAACATACCACTCATATGGGTCCTAGGGCACAGAGACATTCTAGGGAATTGCAAAGCCGATGAGTTTGCAAGACTAGGAACTACCTTACAGGTTCCAACAGAATTGGAATGTGTTGGTATGCCTCTAGAAACTTGCAATCAAAACCTACGGCTTTTTTCCGCTACGTAGACTAATCAAAGATGGGCAAATGGATGGGCGTGTGAGACAACACGGCTGATTTGGCCTTCTCTTAATCAGGGGCGCACAAGTGAACTGATATCGCTTCCAAGAGGAGAGATTTCGAAGGTGGTTGCTATAATTACCGGAAACAGTCTTAAAGGGAAGCACGCAGAGCGGTTAAATATGCAGTCGAATGGCTTTTGCCGGAGTTGCATGGATGAAGAGGAGTTGGAAACTATCGAATACTTTATCTGCCATTGCCCAGCACTTTCTGGTCAAAGACTTGCTTCACTGGGATCTAGCGAGCTGTACGATCATTCTGATTTGTCGGATGTCAAAATTCAATAAGGAGTTTCATAAGAAGCTCAAATTGGTTTAACGACAGGGACTAGTAGGGAAACCTATTACAGTCCCGTGGTATCACAATGTACCTCAGAGTCTACGTGTGTTGACGTATAACGACAGCAGCCTCTTACAACCTAACCTATATCAGAGCGAAGTTGAAATACATTTCCGATATCTAACATGTGGTTTTAAAGAATATTTTGAAGCTTTTGGACTGGGTGCAAAGGTGTGCTGAAGCACACCTTTGCACCTACTGTCGTTGAAGCTTTTCAACGACAGTAGGTTATCCAACTCTTTTGATTCATTAAAGCATCGTTGGAACGTGGGTCAATGCAATGCACAATGTGCATCCTTATTCTACCGATATTATCATGGTAAGTACTCTACTGAGATGGGTGAACTTATAACTGTGACTAGGGTATATACTAGGGTGGCTCGATTTTCGGCTTTTCTCTCTGATCAAATTTTAATACCCGCAAAAAGTGTCGGTCCCCTAAGGGTAACTCACATGCAAAATATCACTCCGATCGGAGTTTATCTTCTGTCTCTACTTTGAGCCTCAAAATTGGGGTTTTTGCAAAAAAGGATTTTTAAAAAAAAAAATTAAGTTTTTTTATTAAAATAATTAAAACAATTTTTTTTTGTATAATATTTGATCGTAAATACTTAAATATCAAAACACCTTTTTTCAAAATTTGAAAATTTTATTAAAAAAAAAAAAATTAAATATACCATTTTTTTCTGAATTCATTAAGAACTTCTTGGGGAAGAAAAATGTGAAATATGGCGGATATCCATAGAGCCACTTTTCGGGAATCGCTGGGGGAAGTTAGCGGATTTCAAGGAAATGTTGGTTTTATCAATAATTTGGATTAATAAATCTTATAAATTTAATTTTTGGGCAAATTAACTGTTTTTTGGTGTCGTGGCATTCTATTAAATAACTATAAGTTTTTGACCCCCACATTGTCTGGGGGTCAAAAAAGACCCCCGAATAAAATTTGAAGTTTAGATCTTAAATTTTGTGCTATAAACAAGTATAACACGGCTTTTGTGGTTTTTACCCCAACTATTATTTCGTATTAATATATTATCTTTAAAAACATCGTTAACTCTTCTTGGTAGGGGGTCAAAAATGACCGAAACTTTTGGCGGGTATTAGAATTTGATCAGAGAGAAAAGCCCAAAAACGAGCCACCCTAGTATATACTCGTAACACTCGTTAATCCAGTAGATCATATTCGATTGTTGTCGGCTGTCCAACGCATTACAGAACAAATTCGTTTCTCAGTGGAACGAGCCGTATGTGGAATATACATAAACACTACTCCCTTTACACTTTTCCTTATAAACTTTTTTCCTAATACACTGCAGTAGTAGGGGTCATCACCTGAGTGTTGGCTCAAATTCAACCCAAAGATGTTCTCTATTCTGCACAGAAAATAATATCGTAATTTTTTTTTTAATTAAAAATGGATTTGATATTAAATTTAACTTCAATTAAACATTTTAATTGATTCAATTAATGTTTTAATTGAATTCTTGAGTTTACTGAAAACAAAAATAAAATAAACAAACGAAACCGGTTTTGTATGCATTAGTGTTAGTAGCCAATGAAAAAATAAAAATGCAAAAAACAACAAAAAAAAAAACTTTTGAACTATTGTTTTGTATATTTTGGTGGTAGCAGCCAATGAATACATAAAAACGCAAGAACAAAATTTAGTTTTATTGTTTTCTTTAAGGCGACTGGTCGTTGCGGATAAATTGTTTGCTGATAAAATTTGTACAGTTGAAACACAAAAAAATAATATGATGTGTTTTGCACATTGAAATATAATACAATTTTCTTTTGTTTCAACTTTACTAAAGCGACAAATATGCATGCAATAACAAGATTTAAAAATAAAAATGTAGTTTTAAATAGTTATTGATATTTTAAAATACTACTATAATGTTTCTATGCAAAACTATACCAACTGTTTATATTTAATAAAGAAAAAAAAATCTTAATAATAAAAAACAAAAAAATTCTATGTTTATTTATTTTAGGGCATTTTTTGAAGTTTAACTTTAAAATTAAATTGAGTTGTGGTCTTTTTTCAATTAAACATTTTATGTGAATCAATAAATCTATATTATTGATTTTTAATTTAATATTATTTTTTTTTTAGTTTATTTAATTACAATTTTAATTGGTTTTCCATTTTATTTTCAATTAAAACTTTAATTGATTCAATTAACAATTTAATTAAGTTTTAAAACTGTTTTCAAACAAAATGAGTAATTAATATGCGCATTTTCGTGATACGTCCGAAATCAATTAATTTTTTAATTGAATCAACGAATTTCGTTGATTCAATTATTTTTTTCTGTGTGGGGAACCATATAAATATATATGCTTCCCCAGTAAGATGGGTGTGCATTAGGGTGATCAAAAAAAATGAAGTTGCTAAATATTGACCGTAACTCCCCCTAGAAATATGCATTTGGGTGTAAAAATATGTTTCACAAAATTATAGCGTAATCGGATGTGGGTAAGGCGTGCCGCATCGGCCTGAAGTTTGAAAAACAGATTACAAGGGGAAAACATGGCATTTTTGTCAGTTTTTCAATTTTTTCGATATTTTGAGTTAAGTTTGAATTCAAATGATAACTGAAATGTGATTTAGAGTTAATTGCCTATCTAATAAGGTATTAAAAACGGTTGAAAATCAGCCGAGTTATTACAACTTCCCCCGGCAACAAATGTGTGGCAGACCACTTGATCAAGGATTTCGAGCCCCATTTTTGAAATTTATAGAAATTATCTACTATAACAACATTTTTTTATTCTTCAAGCTACAATGTACTAAGATGATGAGTATTTATAATATTGTGTTTTGCTAACTTGTTTTAATTTTATGCTAAAAAGGTCTGAATTTTTAAGCACGGTTTTCAAATCTCCAATTTTAAATTTTTATTTTTTTTGTTAAAGAAATTTTAAAAAATCGGCTATCGGAGTTTAAGGATTTGTTATGCACATATAAAGGAATAAAAACCCCAAAAATTGTAGGCTTTGCTTTTTTCATTTGGCTATTACAGTGATATAATTTCGGCTGATTTCGGGAAAGTAGTGATTTTTTGGCACTTTTTATACCCTACACCACACTGTGGTACAGGGTATAATGAGTTTGTGCTGATGTTTGTAACTACCCGAAATATTGGTCCTAGACCCACCTTTAAGTATACCGATCGACTCAGAATCACTTTTTGAGTCGATTTAGCGATGTCCGTCCGTCCGTCTGTCCGTCCGTCCGTCTGTCTGTCTGTCTGTCTGTCCATGTAAACGGTGTAAACACGATACAGGTCGCAATTTTTAATCAATTGACTTGAAATTAAAAACTTAAGTCTCTCTTGGCCCAAGGACGAAGCCTATTGAAATTGGAAAAAATCGGTCCATATTTAGACCTAGCCCCCATACAAAGGTCCTCTTTAGTTTTGGCTCAAATGACTCTAATAACCGTATTTTAGAAGGTATCGCTTTGAAATATGGATAGTAAACATGTTTTGTCTTCACATATCATCATTCCGAATTTCAAAGAAATCGGACCAGTTCTTCTTGTAGCCCCCATACAAACCACCTTCCCGATTTTCACATAAATGTCTCAAATTTCATGAAAATAGAAAATATTTAATTAAAATTTTGTTTGTGTATGTCAAACGCGTACTTAAATAACCTTATCAAACCTGATAATCATCGGACCAGTTTTGGACTCAGGCCCCTTGTGAAAATTTCGCCCGATATTCAGTTAAAGCGGTTTATTGTCAACAAATAGAAGCCTATTTCACTCAAATTTGATTTGTGAGTGTTTTCTTCACTTATTAAAGGTTTTACAACATATAGATCTAATCGATCCATGGGACCCATTTTCCGGGAAACCTTGGTGTAGGGTATTATATGGTCGGTCTTGACCGACTATAATTTTCTTACTTGTTTAGCTTTTATTTAGTTTTTTTTTGGTTTTTTTTACGAACTTCATATGTTTTGGACCGAATTATATCAACACGAGATAGAATACTTTAATTCGCAAAATTAGGGCGAAATTGAGATATAAAAATGAAAACAGCAAAGCCTACAATCTTTGGGGGTTTTATTCCTTAATATGTGCTTAACAAATCCTTAAACTCCAATAGTCGATTTTTTAAAATTTCTTTAACAAAAAAACTAAAAATTTAAAATTGGAGATTTGAAAATAGTGTTGAAGAATTCAGACCACTTTAGCATTTATTTATAACAAGTTAGCAAAACGCAATATGAAAAATATATATCTTCTTAGTACATTGCGACTTGAAGAATAAAAAAAATTTGTTACAGTAGATAATTTCAATAAATTTCAAAAATGGGTCTCGAATTAATTGATTAAGTTGTCTGACACACGTTAGTTGCCTGGGGAAGTTGTAATGACTTGGCTGATTTTCAACCGATTTTAATTTGTAATACCTTATTAAATAGGCAATTAGCTCTAAATAACAATTCAGTAATTATTTGAATTCAAACTTGGCTCAAAATACCAAAAAATTCATATTTTTCCCATGTAATCCGTTCTCAAAATTCAGTGCCGATGCGGCACGCCTTACCCACATCCGATTACCCTATAATTTTGTGAAAGATATTTTTACACTCATATGCATATTTCTAGGGGGAGTTACGGTCAATATTTAACAACTTCATTTTTTTGGAGCACCCTAGTGTGTATCATGGTAGACACTTCTCCGCAACACCGTTCTACGTTACTGTTTCGGCCCTATTTTTTCTGACAATGGCAAACGCTATATGTTCAAACCCCAAGGAAGATGCAAATATGTTAATTTGAGCCAGTTTCTTTAACCTTAATATCAGATAGAGCTGCTAAAAAGAGGTGGGTCTCCCAAATTCATGACAAAGTATTCATTCTTTTAAACACTGATTGTTGCTACTGTTGTTTAGTTTTTGTGGCGTTGTTGTCAAGCTATAAAATACTGTTTGTATATTTTCATCATCGTCATCATCATCATCATAAACATCATTTCACTACTTGTATTCATCGCATTTGAAAAAAATACATCATGTGCATTTAATGTGTGAGTTATTTTACAATAGATTTTTGATGTTATTTTTTATTTTTTTTTTTACTTTTTCGTTTGTATGTTTTTAAGTGTGTTCCAGTACTTTGGTTTCTTTTATGCTGGTGCTGCTGCTGCTGCCGCTTCTGCTGTTGCTCTTGTTACTTGTAACACTGCATCCATCCATGCAGTGTTATTTTAAAAATATCTACATTCATATTTTATACAATACCTCCTCATAGATTTATGACTTAGCAACAACAAAAAAAATCTTTTCAATTTTAGTTTTTAAATTTGTAAAGTATTTACGATGTGTGTTTTCTTAGTTAAGTCAAATGAAAATAGCAAAAAAAAAAATAAATAAAACAAGTGAGTAACTTGCTGCTGGTTTATATTTTGAAAGTTTATTTTCTAATACTGTTGTTGCTAAGGAAAGAAAGTTTTTAGTGCACTGGTTCTAAAACTGTAACTGCTTCAATGCAGTTTATAGCTGTGTGTGTTTTATAGAAAAGATAAGTTTTTATATTTTCATCAGATTTTTCTTGAAGTAATAAATTTTTAAAAAATGTAAATACACATAAGAACGTAATGTAGACAGCATGGTAAATATCAAAACTTAAACCATTAAATCTGAGTATCATCCTTTAATACTCGACAGGAAAAGCTGTCCAACTTCCAGGCAATTCCTGAATAGGGTAATGCTCCAAACCCGGAAAATCACTGCCCTATAGCAATGTGGTCTACGTTCTTGAAGGTAATGGCAGCTTCGACGTTCCAGTCATTTTATTTACGAATTTGGTGAAAGTGTTTTCTGTAGATCAGCGGTTACCAACCTATGGTACCACTAGGGGGTACTCGAAACTGTCGGCGGGGGTACGCAAAATTTTAGTAATTTGGACATTTGTTTTTGATTTACCTTTCAATGTTGGTTCCGCATCGGGCTTCCAAAGTTTTCCATAACGTCAGGTTTTTAAGAAAGTTGAGGTCAAAGTTTACAAAAAACTTATTTTTGTGCAATTTAGAGAGCATTTTTTGCGATATTTGAAATCTGACCACTTGTTTTCGATTAACCTTTCGATGCTGATTCCGAATATGGTTCCCAAATTTTTCTAAGATGTCAGGTTTTTGAGAAAATGTACGTCAAAGTTCTCAAAAAACGTGTTTTTGGGCATTTTTGAGACGGTTTCTGATAGAGTGGAAATTTTGGTAACATTTTGTTAAGCTCAAAATTTCCTTTCATTGTACATATATACGGGGGTGTTTCATTCGAAAAGTCACGGAATTGTTGATCTGCCCTTGTATTAAAAAAAAACATTTAAAAAAAAATTAAAAATATTTTATTTCCGCCCTCTGTGATGTGTTTTTGTAACTTTTTTTAAGAGTTCAAAAACGTCCGTTGTTTTAAATTTTGGTGTAGAATCGACTGGTAAAATCAGATTTGCAATATTTTCAGCTGTTATTGCTCTGCAGAAAAATCATTGAACCACCCCAACGAGCAAAAATTTTTCCCAAAAAATACCACCATTGTTTTGATCTCCCCTAAAGCCTTCAAAAAAATTATAATACCCGCAGATCAAAAATTTAAAAATTAACTTTAATATTTATATGAGAAATTTTTTAACCATAACAAAAAACTCGCTAGGGGTACGCGGCTGATACAATTTAAAATTAGGGGTACGCGAGCTAAAAAGGTTGGTAACCGCTGCTCTAGATACTTCCATGGTGTTTGATCGCATACTCGTTTAGAAGCTTTTTGCGTTTGGTACCTACAGTGAGTTCTCCCGATTAGTATCGAGCTTTCTTAGAGACCGCCCTATACGTGTTGTTAAAGATAGTATATTGCCGGTTGAAATTCATCCTTACTCGGAGGTACCACAAAGTTCTGTTTTTTCTCCTATACGTTTTCTTATACATATATCTTATCGATTATCTTAGTCAAACTTCCAATTTGCAGATGATTGCAACATTTGTCATTTATTTTCCTTCTATGACAGGCCAAGCCCTGCTGAGGTTTCAATCATGCTAGCGAGAGTACCGGAGTAAAAAATATCAAGTTGGATCATATCGCTCCTTTACTTGTATAGTGTCATAACTCAAAAAATGCATTTTTTGAGTTATTGATGCAGAATTATTCGTTATATCGTGCTTTATATTGTGTCAAAAATTCGTATTAATATCTTTTAAACTCACCGTTTGAGAAGAGTACACGCCATTATTACATTTTCTATGTACCGGCCTTTTTCAATTAAAAACCAGTTTCAATAGTAAACTTTAAACGTGTTTTCTGCAAAATCAAATATTTTGAGTTGTGACACTATACAAGTAAAGGAGCGATATAATTATCTAATTGTATAATTTTTGATAGACAAACATATATGATAATTTAAAATTTTACTTTTTTAAGCATTTTGGTTATATCCAGTGGCGGGTACAGCTTTTGGGTCTGGGGGGGGAAAATTTTTTTTACTTCGAAAAAAATCATAAATTCTCCTTTGTTGACGAGCAAAAAAAGGGATACGTTTTTTTTACAAAAAAAAAAAAAGTGATGGAAAAGCTATAAAATCATCAAATTTATTAGTTTTTGCCGAATAAGGTTTGTTTTTCATGATCATATTTCGTTTAGATCAATTTTTTAAAAAATTTTTTTTAAAGAAAATTGTATATTTTTCGTATACATAAGAAGATTTTTTAATAGAAGAAATTCTCCCTACATAGAAAACATCAGATGTTGAGACATTTTTCGTGAAAAAATTATTTTTTGTAGGGAAATGTCTCAGAATATAAGACTAAATGTTTCAGAATCTGGGACTATTTTCGTATAGAAAAATTTTCGGATTTTTAAAAGAAATTTAAAAGAAAATTGTATATTTTTCGTATACATAAGAAGAGTCTAAATCTGAGAATTTAATAGAAGAAATTCTTCCTACATAGAAAATATCAGATTTTGAAACATTTTTTGTGAATTTTTTTTTTTAAAGAATGTAAGACTTTCAAAGAATATAAGACTTCTTCTTAACGAAAAATGTCTTAGAATCCGAGACTTTTTTCGTATAGAAAAATTTTCAGATTCCAAGATTTTTTTTCCAAAGAAAAAGTCTCAGATTCTGAGACATTTTACTATAGAAAAAGTCTCATATTATAAAGCATTACTGAGACATTTTTCCTATAGAGAGGTCTCTGATTATTAGATTTGTTTCGTACTGAAAAATTTTTAGATTCTGAGACCTTTTTTCTATAGAAAAAGTCTTAGATTTTTTGACCTTTTTCCAATAGAAAAAGTCTCAGATTCTAAGACCTTTTTCCTAAAGAAAAAGTTTCAAATTCAGAGATCTTATTCCTAAAGAATAAGGCTCAGATTCTCACACATTTTTCCAAAAGAAAAAGTCTCAGATTCTGGTAGCTTTTTCTTATATAGAGAAGTTTAAAATTCTGGCACTTTTTCTCAAAGGAAGAAGTGACGGATTCTGAGACCTTTTTCTGATTCTGAAATCTTTTCCGATTCTAAGACACTTTTCCTATAGAAAAAGTCCTAGATTCCGAAAAGTTTTTCCTATACAAAACGTCTCAGACTTTAAGACCTTTTTCCTGTAGAAAGGTCATAAATTCTGAGACCTGTTTCCTATAGGAAAAGTCTAAGATTCTGAGACATTTTTCTGAGATTCTGAGACCATATTCCTATAAAAAAAGTATTAGATTCTAAGATCTTTTTCCCATTGAAAAAGTCTCAGATTTTGCGACCTTCTACCAATTCAATTAGTTTCAACTTCTGAGACTATTTTTCAATAATAAAAAGTGTCAGACTTTGAGACTTTTTTCTTCATAAAAAAGACTCAGATTCTGAGACATTTTTCCGTAAAATAAATATCAAATTCAGAAATTCTGAGACTTTTTTCCTATAGAAAAATTTTTCTGCGACCTTTTTCCATAAATAAGTTTAGAGACCTTTTTCAAATAAAAAGTCTCAGATTCTGAAAATTTTTTCTATAGAAAAAAAAATTTTAAAATAGTTTTACAAAAGTAAGTTCGACTATCAACATTTTTAAGATTTTAAGATATTTTTTTATTGCTATGTAGAAGACAAACACTTTTTATATAAACCACTTTAAGATCCTGTAACATTTTTCTAAACAAAAAAAGCATATTCTAAGTAATTTGTTTATGCAAAAATTCATAATAAGATTGACAGATATTTTTCACAGAAAATTTTCAGATTGATTCACTTTTTCCTTAAAAAATTTTTCCTTTTAAAATTTTCAGATTTTTTTCTATGAAAAGTTTTTGGACTTCGAAATTTTTTTAGAAATTTTCTTTCTTTCTTTTTTTCTTCTTTTTCTTTTTCTTTCCTTTTCTTTCTTTTTTCTTTTTTTTTCTTCTTTTTTTTTCTTTTCGAAATTTGGTCTGGGGGGGGAAATTTCCCCTTTTTCCCCCCCTTGTACCCGCGCATGGTTATATCTTACGAATTTTTGGTCTTTTACAACAAATAATGAAGCTCTATGCAGAAAAAATTTGTAGAACATCTAAACCCTTTAAACGCAAGTGTAATTGGTGTTCTACGACGATATTTGGACAGAAAAGAACCGTCATCAAAATTAATTTCATTTAGCTCAAAATTAAATTTAATAATTTTTTTTTCACTTATTCTGAACGCCTTTGACAAAAAAAAATTAAAAACTTCAGTGGGCCATAAAAAAACTCGAGCTAAATTATCAAAATTCTTCGGGGGTCGATCATGGATCAGTAATATACATATATACTTTATGGGTTCCCCGATCGATATTTCGATGCGTTACAAACGGAATGACAAAGTGAGTATACCCTCATACTGTGGTTGGAGGGTAAAAAATAGAATTTGGCATTCCCTAAAATCATTCAACTCTCAAAATCACTGAATTAATTCTTTCAAGAATTCATTCTTTGTGAATGATCATTCAATTTGAATCATTATTTTTTTATCCTAATCAATCTACTACAAATTGAATAATGAAATTTTCTTATCATTCAATTTAAAACAGTGAAGCGCAACACACACACACACACATTTATGCTTGTGTGGGAAGCAGCAGACGGGACAAAACAACAGCCGATCGTTTACACACGAAGATGCTTAAAATGCACACAAGCAACACATTTTTGAAAATATAAAGGAATGAAATAAAAAAATCATCATTCAATTTGTAATAGATTTGAATGATGAACAATTCTGATCATTCAATTGAATGATTAACTTGCAAGGAATTAATTCTCTTGGGAATTAATTTGATTTAAGCTTTTAGAATTAAGCCTTTCAATTAATTCGTGTTGAATGCCAGTAAGGAGTGATAATTCAAAACTTTTTAAAACAGAATTGAAGTTTTTGGGAATTAATTCTCAGTAGAATTAATTCGTTCGAAGCTCTGCTTTCAAAGCATAAAATCGGGTTGCACAATGTTGTTAAAGGTCTTATGATACTTGCTAGTTTTTGCATTTTTTATATTTTGGTGAACAGTGCAAATATATTTTCATAGGAAAACTGACCAAGTGTAAAGAGTATGACAATATCATGAAACAAACCTAAAACGCCAAAAAAATATGCGTGTGTTATCGATAATTTTGCAGTGACTGTCAAAAAAAATATAAAAATATTCAACTTCAAATTGACATTTCCAGAATAAAATGTTAACAGTGTTGCCAATTTTATTAGTTTTTGCTCGAATGAAGCGGTTTTACATTTGTTTTGGGCGTTTTTCAGCTATTTTGGGCGTGTTATTTTAAAAATAAAAGTTGGCAATATTGTTTTTTTTTGTTTTTATTTTATTGTATTTCTTGTTCTTTCTCGCATTTGTTGTTTCCTTCGATCAATCCTAAAAAAATCCAATACAGAAACTAGCAAGTATCATACCACCTTAAACACTCCTAAATGCCTTATATTTGAGTAAAAATTATGAATTTAGGCATTTAAAAAAAAACGCATTTTTTTCTAATTTGTGGCACTAATTTTTGAATACGCTGTTAGACAAGAGTATAAACTTACAAAAAAAGGAAAAATAAAATATCTAATTTTATATATATTTTTTTTTAAACTCCATCGAACTTACGTAATTTTTGGATTTTCAACAAAAAAAAATGTGTTTTTCGGAGCAATAAAAAAAATCTTTTGTAAATATATTCTAAATTCTATATTTTATTTAAACTACAAATATATCAAAGTACTTGAAAACAAAATTTCGAACCAGTTTTTTTAAAAATGGATTTTTGAGAATTATTTTCGTGAAACAACTAAAACCAATTTAAATGTTATTTAATTTTTGCATGAAATTCTTTTACTTTAGCGCCCTCTCGTGGTGGCAAAACCAATCAGAAAAAATATTTTTGTTAACATTTATTTGAGATACTTTATTATCTTTCAAAATATCTGTATTTAAACACAATTTGAGACAATTTTTTTTTTTTAATTTTTTCCATGGGTCGAAGCATAGTGGTGCGTGATCACTCGTGATTGTGACAAAACTCGATTTTACTCTTGTGATTGTGAGTGGAAAAAAATATTGCGTATGTGAGTGTGCGTGGCCCAATTAAGTCCCGAAAGGATCGCCGTTCTTTTTGATGCAAAATTTGTTTTGTCCGTTTTGCTCTACCTTGCTTTGTTTTTGAAATACGCGAATTTAGCGGCCCAATGGGGTCTTGAGAATTTAAAAAACTTGATAACTTAAAAACTATTACTCAAAAATTGAGTGTTAACTCCTCATACATTTTTTTGAATCAGTCGATTTTTACAGTTTTTAGCAAAAATTAAAGATTTTGGCTGCTCAACAGTTTTCGGGGTTTTTGAATCGATTCCTCTGTCTTGAGAAATTGCGACAATTATGTCTTGCCATAAACATACGTCTTCGGTTCGTGGAAAAAAGCATTGAACAATTTTTATGTTAAACACACACCCACTTTCAATTATGACAAAACAATGGAATATGTCATGTAAATAACCGACTAACAAAAGAAAGTAATGTAATGAAACATTTAAAAAATTATATATAAACTTAATTACATCATCAAAATAACAAATAACCACAATTTAGATCATATTTATTAGATTTTCATAATGTATTATTATTGTGGAACAGTATAAAACAACAAACAATGCTTTTCTATTGTTTAATGTTTGTTCCTTCGTGTGGCACATCCATTGCAAACATTTACTTAAATCATCGTACTCAGATTGTGAACCAACATCATCATGGATTTGTATTCACATTCAGACTAACAAATGGATTACATATTTAGCTGAGAAAGCTTTTTACACGTAATGTATGCATTCATCACTGGCATTACTTTTTTTTTTGTTTTTAATGTCTGTATGCTTTGCTACACTCAACCAAAAATCATTGTATTCCCAAAGAAAATCGTAGTAAATTCAACAGAAATCATTGTTGATTTTGACCCTACAAATATTTATGTTGATTTCAACATTAATTGTTGTCAGTTTTTGTAAAAGCTGATTAACTCGTATTTCGTTGGTTCTATTCGTATTTTTGTTAATCATACTCGTTTTGTTTTGTATATTCATGCAATTTTATTTATTAAAATGAAATTCTTATTTGTGTTGTAAATGTTATTTTATATAATTGAATATTTTCACAATAATTTTTCGTGTTTTTCATTAACTCATTATTTTAAAATAAACTTATTTTGTTTTTAGATGATATTTTTTTGTTTCCTTGGGCTGTGATGTATTTCGCTGTTGTTTTGCTGTCGGCAATCATTTTTGTGATTAGCTTCTGGAGTTTTTAGAAAGATTCAAAATCACAAATTGCTAAAAAAAATAAAAAAATGCTTTATTAATGAATTAAATAACAAATAGTATATTAATTACTCACCAAATATTTTCTTTTAATTTTGTAATAAAAAAGATTTTTTTTGAGAAACATCACTTCTGTACAAGACAACAAAAAATTACAAATGGCGATCAGCAAAAACAATGTTGCACATTTCATGTACTTATATTTTATACAATTTTTTCCAACTATGTATGTTTCCACTACTGAATTTTATAATATCAACATTGATTTTTGTTAAATTCTGTAAAACTTGATCTACAATGGGTTTACTAATTTTTCTACTAAGATATTTCTATGAGTGTATGTTCCTGCAAGGGTATCCAATCGGATACCCGATTAATAATTAAGGTAACTGATCAAATTATTTAATAACACAGCCTCACAAAAATGAAAGTTCTGATCCAGAAACTAGACCCTTATGTATTTTGACCTCATAAATTCGATTTCAGTTCAGTCAGAACTGAATTCTATCATTTTTTGTAACTTACAAGAAAAGTGCGCAAAGTGAACCTACTTTATTTCTTTGTAAATTACAAAGGTAAAACTTTTTTAAATTTTAGTTTTATATGTAAAGATCAAGTCTGATTTATTACGAAGAAAACAAAATTTTTTTTAATAAAATCCGTCAAAATTGTAGAACTTGCATGCATTTGGACAAATATTCCGTTGTATACGAAAACAGTTGTATTTGCTACATTTTTACGAAATTACGTTAGCTATAACAGGTATGAATTTCGTTGAAATCGGTCCCGTACCTATTTACTGAATACCGAAATTATTAAAAATAATCCACTGCTCACCATTGCGTATGATTGTTATTTAAAGGCAATTACAAAATTAATCATCCGCCTTATACAGCTTTGAAGCAAATATTATTATAAGTTCACCAACTTCAAATTCGTGTAAAAAAAAATCTAGCGCTGAACTGAAAAAGCCTCAAGGATTTTGTTATGTAATATGTCAAATTTCTTTTGCTTTTGGTTTCATCCCATTCCGATTTTGGCTGTGTCACTGTGTAATCAGATTTAGAAATGTATGTAGAATTAATAACGCATATGAGGCATTCCACACCAAATGTCCCGCTACAGAAAAACATGTGTCCCGTAAATTTCTGAATAGGTTGTTTGGATAGCCCTATATGGAACTAAGAAAATTGCGTTTTTGGTTTTTCTAATTTTCGAAAACTGGGCTTAGAAGGCGTGGTCAAATATTGGAAAAATGGTCAAATTTTTGGCGAGTTGCCTTGATTAAATATTTATCACATTAAAACGGAATGCACCACAATCTCAAAAATTTACTCTCTTATATTATTTTGTATGGGCTATCAATTAATTTTTTTTTTTGGAAAATTTTCAGAACCCGTTCTGAAATTTTCCATTTTTTAAAAAAGTCAATTTATCAAAAATCCGGTCACTTTTTGATTTTATTTTTATTTTTTTTTAAGTTTAGATGTTTGTCCATCCACACAAAAAAATTCAGACACGCGTTTTTCGTTCTTTTTTTTTAGAAAATCGGATTTGAATTTTAAATTTCATAACAATTTAGTAATTTGCTTGTATTTTCTTGTTTCAACAGAGCGTATGAGTAATATTTATGCAATAATTAATACTCATTCGCAACGCTAAAATAAGAAAATACAAGCAAATTACAAAATTGTTATGAAATTTAAAATTCAAATGCGATTCCCTCAAAAAAAAAAAAAAAAAAACGAAAAACGCGTGTCTGAATATTTTTGTGTGGATGGACAAACATCTAAACTTAAAAAAAAAAAATTAAAAAAAAGTGGCCGGATTTTTGATGAATTGACTTTTTTAAAAAATGGAAAATTTCATAACGGGTTCTGAAAATTTTCCAAAAAAAAAATTGTTAATTGATAGCCCATACAAAACTATATAAGAATGTAAATTTTTGGGATTGTGGTGCATTCCGTTTTAATGTGATAACTAGGGATGCGATTTCCATGCAAATGCATGTTTTTTGTCGATAGTCTAAAAGCGATATCGACCAATTATCTTTCCGAATCAAGAAATTTGCGTTAAAATGGCATATTAATATTCTATTCTGTAGAAACTATAAATATTCACATATATAAAAAACAGTTTTCATTAACAAGACAAACCGACATTTAAAATCCTACTGAAGATAACACTAACTGGGGTGTTTGAAACAGGTATGGGAAATACCAGAAATGCCTATAATGTTTAGAAATTTAATTTTTCTTCTGCATTTTTTGAACTTGAACCCTTATGGCATCGATTTGTTTTTGCATATTTTTGCATATTTTGGTGAAAATGCATATTTTTGCATATTTTGGTTTTAAATGCATATTTTGTGCATATTTCTAACTTTTAAGTGCATATTTTTGCATGAACAAGCAAAAACAAAAATTGAAATTTATTTGTTTAAAAAACTATTTTAAATTTTAAAAATTTATTTTGGAAATAAGAAAAATATATATTTTTTTTTCTTTAATTTTTTTTTTTTAGATTGTGTTAATTTCTAAAAGATCTTGCTTATATATAGTTTTAAATGTTACTATTTAAACCCGGCGTTACTTTTTGCTTTTTTAGAAGTTTTTCCTATGAAAACAAGATTTTTATTGCACAAAATTTTTTTTTTAGTGCATATTTCTATGTTTTTAAGTGCATATTTTGAATTTTTTAGCGCATATTTTAAGCACATATTTTCGATATTTTAGTGCATGAAAATCTCATCCCTAGTGATAACTATTTAATCAAGGCAACTCGCCACAAATTTGACAATTTTTCCTATGCCTCCTATGCCCAGTTTTTGAAAATTTGAAAATTTTAAAACCCAAAAACGCAATTTTCTTAGTTTCATATAGGGCTATCCAAACCTATTTAGAAATTTACGGTACGGGTCATTATTAGTGAAATCAATCATGAATATTTTTGACCCCCTCCGATATTGATGAAATTTGGTTAAGTTCTTACACTACGTAAAAAACTAACAAATGCAAATTTTCAGCCCTCTAAGTCAACAGGGGCCGAAAATACGGAGGGTCAAAATTTCCCCCAAAATCTCCCAGTCGTGACACTTTGCACCGTAAAAACTTAATATCGTTGGTTCTATTATAGCTAGAAAGCCCATTTTTGGTTTGTTTTGAAGCTCATAATATGCTCTACAAGACCTACCATAACCAAAAAAATTTTGAAAAAAATAAGGGTTACCTCCCTTATTTTAAGGTCGTGATAAAGGGAGGAGAAATGGGGAGGATGGTATCCCCCGATTTTTTTTTTACTTGATAATCTTATAGAGAAAGTCCTAAAGAATATACTCTAAAATTTGGTGAGTTTTGTATATTTATAAATAACAACAAATATACGTGGTCCAATGGCAAAGTTTGTGCTGATTCTGGTAATGATGCTGAGTACTTAAAAAATCTTTTATCAGAATGTAATTTCGTTGTTGATGTTTGCATTAAGGATAGTATGAATACAGTAGATTGTAATGTTAAAAATGTAGATATATCAAATTCTCAATAGCAATTTTATTTATGCCATTTAGTTTCATATAATGTAGCAAACCTTGAAAAATCATTAAAATTTAGTAAATTTATTACATATATCAATAATTTTGATGTATTTTTTCTTTTTGAAACCCATGTAACAGCTGATAGACAGCACTTGTTTTCGTCGTATTTTAATAATTATTGTTTACACTGGATTGCAGCTACGAAAACGCATAGAGCTGGTCGTGATAGTGGTGGCTGTTTATATGGTTTCAAAAAAAATCTTAAAAATACTTATGCTTTTAAATTTTTAAACATCTCCAATAATACAGTATTAAGCGCTAAATTTGAAGGTAATGTTTTTTACTTTATCCCAAGTTATTTAAACTGCACTAAATGGAATAATGAATTCGAAAAATTTGAAGAATTTGTACAGGAACTTGATCCTTCAAATTTTTGTATTGTTGGTGATCTTAATGCGAGAATTGCAAATGAACAAGTTTTAGATGGTAACTTTTTGAAAGATTTACCACATATTAATAAATCTAGATCTTCAAAAGACAAAGAACTTAATGCACAAGGCAAAAAATTGTTGAATCTTATTGAAAATGTCGGTGGGATTGTACTTAATGGTAGAACTGGTAACGATGCTCTAGGGGAATTCAGCTTTTGTGGGGTTATGGGTAGCTCTGTTATTGATTATTGTATTTGTTCACTTAACTTTCTACAATATGTTGATGATTTCTTTATCGCATCCAAGCCATTTTCTGACCACATGCCACTATGCTTAAAAATTAAATCATCGTGCCGTGTTGTTAATACTAACGAGAATAATACAATTCAAAGACTGCGTTGGAACAGTAAATTGTCTGATAATTACAAGGATAATCTTTCATTACTTGCTAGCAATGTTGATCTACAGTCTAATGAAACGGTTGATGAATTGGTTGTACATCTATGTAACAAAATAAAGTTGGCGAATGTTACTAAGGTAAACAAACGTTTTTTTGAACCCAAGCAGAAATGGTTTGATTGGAAATGTGCTCGTGCTAGGAAACTTATGCTAAAGAAGCTTAGGCGTTATAGGAAAAAGCACAATTCGGTAAACAAATCTCGATATTTTGCATCTAGAGCTTGTTATCTTAAGATATGTAATAAAAAGAAAATAGATTTGTATAATAAAAATATTGACCAATTAAACAAGGTGAAATGTAGCAGTGATTGGTGGAAGCTGTCCAACTCTATGAAATCACGTTCATATTCTGTTAAAGGTTCACTAAATTCCGACGATTTTCGTTCTCACTTTAGTTCGTTACTGCAGGCAGATGTTGATTCCCAGACTATCAACTGGTCAATGCCATATTTTATTGATCCGATCCTAGACTCACCCATGGAAATGTGTGAACTTTTCTTCGTTTTAAAATCACTTAAGGATAATAAATCTCCTGGTCAAGATGGTATCTGTTATGAATTTTATAAAAATGCTCCTAATTCTTTTATTAATGAAATGTTATCTGTCTTTAACAAAATTTTCCTACATGAACAAATTCCATCCAGCTTCCAAAAATCTATACTAATACCTCTTTTCAAAAAAGGTGATCCCAATCTCCCATCTAACTATCGAGGGTTATCGCTGATTAATACCTCATGCAAAATATTTAATACCATTATACTGAATCGTTTAACGGAATGGATAGATCGTAACATGATTCTGAATGAATTTCAAGCCGGATTTAGAAAGAATTATTCAACCGTTGACAACATTTTTAATCTCGTTAATATTGTGAATTTAAACAAAGCAAACAATAATAACACATATGCTTTCTTTGTTGATTTTTCGTGCGCATTTGATACGATTCCTCGTAATAGTTTATTTTACAAGCTCGCATGCCTTGGTATGTCGTCGAAAATAATAAGAATTTTACAGAACTTGTATGAAAATACGGAAAGTTGCATTTGGGATGGAAATTCTTAGTCTGATCCATTTGCAATTGAAATAGGTGTAAAGCAGGGTTGTATATTAAGCCCTCTATTATTCTCATTATATGTTAATGATTTGGCAGATGAGTTACCTGGGGGTGTAAATGTTGCTGGCGTTAATGTTAAAATACTGCTTTATGCCGACGATCTTGTTATATTATCAGATACTCCAACAGAATTGCAAAAAATGATTGATTGTTTATACAATTATTGTTCAACGTGGTCCTTGAAAGCTAATCTAGATAAATCTAAAATAGTGGTATTTCGTTCCGGTACTAGAATTTCTTCAAATTTAAACTGGGTTTTTGGTGGTGATAATATTGAGATTGTAAACAGTTATAAATAGCTTGGTGTACACTGAAAGAATTATTGTTCATTCCATCTATGAACAAATTTCATAAAACCAAATTCATAGAATCTATGAAACAATTCATTGGCTGAATGAATATTCATTAGTATTCTGAAATTTTTCATAGAATTTTATTCATAGATTTTATTAAATTCATAGAAAAAATTCATAGAATTAATGAATGTCATTTATAGAAGAAAATGCCATCAATATGCCATTTAATTTTTTAAATAATTAAAATAATGTTACAATTATTAAAACGTTTAATAAATTTATTAAAAAAAATAAAAAAAAAATAAAAAAACATTAAAAAAAAAATTTTCATTGCTGCCCTGACCGGGGCTAGAACCCAAGACCTACCGGCTGAAGTGGCAATTGTCGACGCCTTAGCTATCAGCGCCACCAAAGAAGAAAAATCTTGCCAACTAACGCTTGGTTTTATAACGCTTCATTTTTGTAAATACACAAAATATTTGTTTTCTACAAACACACACACAGCTTTTGGCAGAGCATTGTGACAGAGCAAAGACACAAACTTAATATGTTAGCAGAATATTATTCAAAATAGCTTTTAAGTGTTGTTACTTGTTTATATAATTTAGCTAAGTGGTTAGACACTAAGCTTCACGAACAAGAGGTTCTATGTTCGAATCTCGGTGGGGATAAGTTAAAAAAAAAATATAAATTTTTAAAAATAGAAAATAGTAAATAAATGAAATAATAAAAATAAAATAAAAAAAAATAAAATTGAAATAATAAAATAAATAAAAATAGAATTGAATAATAATTTTTTTTTCCATAGCCTATGAACTTTTTCATAGGTTTCTGGTTTCTATGAATTTGATTCATAGATTCTATGAAGGGCATCATTGGCTCACTTCTAATGATTTTTTCCATAGAATCAATGTACGTTTTCATAGCCGTAATGAACAAAATTCTTTCAGTGTAGACATTACATATAATCTCTCCTTTAGAAAACACTTGAACAATAAATTAGCAGCCTCGAAACTGGCGATAAACTCTACTTGGTCCAAATACATAAACAATCCGCAAATCTCACAGAATAATAAGCTTAAAATATTTCAAGCAGCATCCAGATCTATTATGTTATATGCAGCGCAAGTTTGGGGATATGTGAAATATGATGAGGTTGAAAAACTATTTAGATTTTTTATTAAAAAAATGTTGTATCTACCTACCGCTACACCAAATTACATTTTGTATATAGAAACAAACCTAGAGTCTCTATACATATCTACCTTAAGACTTCACCTAGACTATATTAATAAAGTATTAAGTATGAGTCCTCACAGATTACCTCGTGTTTTGGCATTGAAAATTATAGAACAAAATATTTGCTGGGCTAAAGAGTGGGAAAATCTTTGTCAACATATACAGTTTACCCCTGATGACTCAATATCTCCACTTAGCAAACAGTGGAAACCTATATTGGACCAACTCAAACTCAAGGAACGTAATGATCACATAGAAAATGCAAAAAGTTCACAGTTTCATGATCTATATTCTATACTGGATTACAATGTTTCATCATTATATACTTCAAATTTTTCTCCACGTACAGTCAGTTAAATAATAAGGGCTAGAGGTGGCTTGTTAGATTTGAATGCAAGGTCTTTCAAAAATAACACTGTTGGTATTTGTACAATGTGCAATTTAGATGCTTCGGAAAATACTTTTCACTTTATTGGTGTTTGCCCATTGTACAAAGAATTTAGAATACAATATTTTGGTAAAAGCATACTAAATTTGAATGAAGTTATATGTATACTAAATGGCTTAAACTTTTTCTCCCTGTATAAATATATAGAAGTTTGTTTAAAATATAGAAGATTTATTTTAAATGAATTTGTTTTTTAATTTTCCATGAAAATATTAACTTATAATTTATCTTGTTATTTTTATTAAAAATTATATAAAATCAATATTTTGTAAATAAAATTTACTTTCCTAGAATTGTGCCAATCTGGCTTACAACAAAATGTTATGCCATATATAGATTTAGATATTAAACATATTGTAAATGAATTAAATATGTACATACAAAAATCTATTAATAAATAATAATAATAATAATACTCTAAAATTTTTAAGTTGGGACAACAATGGGATCACTCAAAATCAAAATTTTTCACAATCTCCAAATCGAAAAACTCTTGAACCTTAAAAATTTAATATCATAAGTGCTATTGTAGCTACAGAGTCCATTTTTGTTTGTTTTAAAGTTTATAGTACGCTCTACAATACCTACCTTAACCAAAAAAATTTAGAAAAAAACAACCTGGTGCCCCCCTTATTTGAAGGTCATGGCAAAGGGTGGAGGAAATGGGGGGAAAGTATCCCCCGATTTTTTTTTTACTTGGTATTCTCAAAGTGCAAGTCCTAATGAACATATCCTAAAATTTTTATGTTGGGACAACAATCAGTCGACCAAAATCAAAACTTTTTACAATTTCCCCCAAAATCTTCAAATCGCGACACTCTTGCACATTACAAATTTAATATCGTGGACTGTATTGTAGCTACAGAGTTCATTTTTGGTTTGTTTTAAAGCTCTTAATATGCCCTACAATATTACTATCACACAAAAAAAAAAATAAAAAAAATTAGGGGTGCCTCTTGTATTAAAAGATCGTGGCAAGGGGTGGGGAAAATCGGGGGATAGTATCCCCCAATTTTTTTTTACCTTGTTATTTTTTTTTAAGAGTAAGTTCTAGAGAGCATATCCTGAAATTTTTATCTTGGGACTCCAATGGGAGGCGCAAGAATGTCGCGATTTGTTGATCTTGGGGGAAAATTTTGAAAAATTTTGATTTTGGTCGATCCTATCGTTGTCCCAATATAAAAATTGTAGACTATGTTCATTAGGACTTGCACTTTGAGAATACCAAGTAAAAAAAAAATCGGGGGATACTTTCCCCCCATTTCCTCCACCCTTTGCCCCGACCTTCATATAAGGGGGGCACCAATTCCTTTTTTTGGAAATTTTTTTGGTTTTGGTATGTCTTGTAGAGCTTATTATAAGCTTTAAAACAAAAAAATGGCCTCTATAGCTACAAAAGCACTTATGATATTAAATTTTTAAGGTTAAGGAGTGTAGAAAAAGAGTGGTTAAAGAGTGGAAAATTGTGAAAAATTTTGATTTTGAGCGATCCCATTGTTGTCCCAACTTAAAAATTTTAGAATATATTCTTTACACTCAAAAAAAAAAGTTTGTAAATTTACAAGTAAAAGGTCTTGTAATTCTATTTTACTATTATTTTTGTCTTTTTACAAAAATTGTTGTATATTTAATAAAACGAAAACTACAGTTTGCTTTGTAATTTTACTATTATATGTTGGTAAATTTATTTTACAAATTTTTTAGGTAAATTTACAAAAAAGTGAATTATTTTACAAATTAAAAAAATATTACAAGGTGGTTAGTTTTTTTACACAAGAAAACTGTAATTGTACAACATAATTTTACTTGATGTTATTTAGTCTTTTTACCAAAAAAATGTTTTATTACAAACATTTTTTTTTTTAGATCGTTTACAAGGTTTTCAGTTTGAAATGTATGTATTAAAAAGTACAAAATTCCAATATAATTTTACAAAACTTATTTAATTACTAGAATTAATGTTGTTTTACAAAAAAAAAAATAATTATTCAACAATAGGACACGCAAAAATTTTCTAAGTTCAATTTTTTTTTTTTGCGTTTTGGAGTAAAAAATTTAGTTAAAAATAATTTTTTATAAATAATTTTTACACCATTTTTTTGGTAATTTGCGTTAAGTAAAATACCACAATTTTTATGTGTTTCTACTATATAATTGTTCTATTTTTTTTTTGTATTTTTACCATTTTTTTTGGTGATTTTACCATATTTTTTTGGTATTTTTTTTTTAAATTTGGTACCTAAAATGTCAATAGAAAGCTGCCAATTATGAAAAATCAAATTTTTCTTATTTTAACTGGTACTTAAACATCCAACCTACAATATCCAAAAAATTTTTTTCCGATTTTTTAAAAATACTTGTGAAAATAATTAAAAATTCAAAAAAAATTGTTATTTTTTGACTAATTTTTCCTGAAAATATAAGAAATTTCTTGTGTAGCCTCCTTCGCAATTCTCATATGCTCTACTTAAGAAAAACGAAATGTCGAAAAAAAAATAAAAAAGTGCAGTGTTATACATAAAAAAGTTTGTTAAAAGTGCTCAAGTGAAAAAAAATCTTTTCAGGTTGTTGAAGTGCTACTCCAGCTGTCGAAGAAGGAAAAATAAGATGCACCAATGCACAGTGGTATATTCCGGCCAAAACCCTATAACTTCTTTAATTTTTTATGTAAACTTATAAAATGTTGTAGGTAGGTTAAGAATATAATAATAAACCAATTTCGCGAAAAAAAAAAATTTCCGCGGAATTTTTTTTTTTCCGCGAAAAATTTTTTTTTTCGCGAAAAAAAAATTTTTGAAGGTTTTTTAAGATGTTGTGTCATAATCGTCAGTATTTCATCCATCTTCTTATTTTATGTGTTTTCCACAGCTCAAAAAGCTCATTATTTGATATAAATGACCCAACTTTAAAAGGCTCTAACTGAAAGACTTGGTTAAACTTGGTACCGATGTTAATTAGTACTTACTTGGGAACCCTTATACTAATTTGTGGTATTGCGACTTAAGAGCAATTTTGAGCAAAAAGTATTTTTTTGGGCTTTCCAAAGTTTGTATTTTTTATAAATTCTTTATTTTTTTAGATTTATTTTCACCACCACTGTTTAAATTGATCCGCGCACTCGAAATTACCAAAATGCATATGACATTTAAAAAAAATGCAAAGTTTTCAAAATATATTAATTTCAAGACAAAAAAAAATTTTTTTAAGTTTACAGCCTACTTGGATTTCAAAGTTGCAAATCACAACTTTTAAATTGAAAAAATAGTAAATACAATTACTCAACTTTGCTTCGTTATAAAACCTAAACTAGTCAAGGGATTGGCACAAAACTTTGTAATCGCATGTTTTGAAGTGTTAGCTCTTATTTGGCATCAATTTGGAAAAAAATAAAATAATTTTTTTTTTTTTAGTTTTGGCCGGTTTTTACCTCTGTGCAATGTAAAAAACCTTTAAATTTACAAAACCAATATGTAAATAAACCAATTTTTTTGTAAATTTACAAAACAAATATGAAAATTTAAAAAACAAAATTGTATACTTACGAAAAAAGTTGTAATTTTACAAAAATGAAATAGAAAATACAAAAACAATATTGTAAATTTACAAATTTTTTTTTTTTTGGTAAATTTACAAAACAAAATTGTAAACTTACAGAAAAAGGTTGTTATTTTACAAGGAAAAATAGAAAATGAAAAAAATAAATTGTAGATTAACAAATTTTATGGTTAAACTACTGTTTTTACGGCAAAAAAATAAGGAAAAATGGCACACACACAATAAAAATTGTAAATTTACCACTTTTTATTGTAAATATACAAGTTTTTTGCATAAAAAACAGTAGTTTAACCAAATAATTTGTTAATCTACAATTTATTTTTTTCATTTTCTATTTTTCCTTGTAAAATAACAACCTTTTTCTGTAAGTTTACAATTTTGTTTTGTAAATTTACCAATTTTTTTGCAAATTTACAAAAAAAATGTTCACCTTGAAGCTGATATTTTACAAAAAAAATTGTAAATTTACATTTTCTTTTGTTAAATCAATTTACAAATTATCCCCGTAACTTTACGGGGATTCTTGCTAGTACATATTTTACAAAACCTGCCCCGTAAAATCACGGGGATTTTATGTCATTTTACAAACTTTTTTTTTGAGTGTAGGACTTTCTCTATAAGATTGTCAAGTAAAAAAAAAATCGGGGGATACCATCCTCCCCATTTTCTCCTCCCTTTATCACGACCTTAAAATAAGGGAGGTAACCCTAATTTTTTTTCGAAAATTTTTTGGTTATGGTAGGTCTTGTAGAGCATATTATGAGCTTCAAAACAAACCAAAAATGGGCTTTCTAGCTATAATAGAACCAACGATATTAAGTTTTTACGGTGCAAAGTGTCGCGACTGGGAGATTTTGGGGGAAATTTTGACCCTCCGTGTTTTCGCCCACTGTTTACTTAGAGGGCTGAAAATAAGTGTGCGTCAGTTTATCACTTAGTGTTACAACTAAACCAAATTTCATCAAAATCGGAGGGGGTCATGAAAATTTTATGCTATTTTTGATTGATTTCACTAAGACTGACCCGTACACATGTTTTTCTGTAGCAGGACATTTGGTGTGGAATGCCTCATATACATAATTACCTTTAATTAAAAAAAAAAATCTACCGATTAGTTCAGAAGATATGTATTTTTATTTAAGAAAACCACTATTATAAATAGTTTAAAATAACATCAATTCCTTGAAAATTGTTCTACTTTTGAACCTTTTTAAATTGTAGTGGATCGCAATTTTTTTAATTTGTTATCTAGTCTAATATATGAGTGCATGTGATCGTATCTAATCAGATGTTATTAGATATCGAATTTATGCCTACCCGAGTAAAAAAAGTATATAAATAGATCCATCATTTGATCCCAAAAATTGAGGATCTAAAAATATATGATTGTATCTTATAAGATCAAATTTGATATAATTAGATATACGTAATTAGATCCCACCCGAGTAAAAAAGATCTGATATAATCATATATGCTATTATATAATTATTTATATTTATATATGGTTGTGCATGAGCTTTGATATGGACACATAAGTTTATATATAGCATTGTATTTTTCCTTATTTTTTAATATGATAACATACATATTCATATCTATTGATATACCGATCTATATTAAATTAGATATGACATATAAGGTCGGGAATTTTTGGATATGGCAGATAAAAAGATATATGATTTTATTTATAATTATATCCCGAAAAAATATTTTAAAATTTTTTAATTGTAAGTCCCGGACAATTAAAAAAAAAATTAAAAAATTTTCAAGTCCTAAAAAATTTTATGAAAATTTTCCAAAGTCCCGGACATAAAATTTTTTTGGCAATTTATTTTGGAGTAAAAAAATCATTAAAAATGTTTTTAGGAGAAATTTTATTTTTTTTTGAAAAATTTTTATGTTCCGGAAAAATGTTTTTAAATGTTCTAAGACACAAACATTTTTTGAAATTTTAAAATCCCTTAAAAATTATTTTAGAAAAAAATTGACAAATTTTTAATAGTTTGCTAAGTCCCGAAAAAATTCCGAAGAATGCAATAAAAACAATTCTAATTGACAATGTATCCAATCTGATAAAATAATTTCTAATTTCACGTTTAAAATTCCAAAACAATTTACCAAATTTCATCTTATTATATAAAAATTTATCTAATTTTAACAGATAAGATATGATTTAATACAATTAGATAGACCCATTTTTGGGATCAAACTTAATCAAATTTGATATTATTTTATCAAAAATAATAGAATTTGATATAATCGTATAATATTCGATCCGCCAATTTTCGGATCAAAATTAATATGGATTTACATAAAAGCATATCTGTTCATATATAATTAAATATTGCGTCATATAACTTTTTTTTACTCGGGCAAAAATGGAACGGTAAATTTCATCTGATTTGATATTGAAGATCATGTTAGATCTAATAAGATATAATTATATATTATTAGATCTTATTAGATCTAATTTTTTCTAATATCAAATTAGATAATATTTACCGTTCCATTTTTGGATCTAACTATATCTAGGGTTAGGTTGTAAGTGGCTGCTGACGTTTTACGTCAACACACGTAGACTCTGAGGTCCAACTATATCTAATTATATCAAATTTTAACTAATAAGATATAATCATATATTTTTGGATTCTTCATTTTTGGGATCAAATGATATATGGCGCCCTATTATTTTTTTTTTAGTCGGGTAGTTTGACCAAATCAGAGATTTTGACCAAAACAAAACAGATCTCGATATTGGGCATCTCAGATAAATTATGTTCAACCGGATACAATCACATATGAATAGATATAAACATATCAGATCTAATTGATATTTGAAATTTTTCCAAAAATTTTTGTAGAAAAAATCTAAAGAATTTTGAAAGAGAAAATCGGAAAATTTCTAAATGAAAAATGTGACTTACTCTGAAAATTTTTGAAAAATATCTACCCATCTGAAAGTACTTATTATGAAGATAAATTGCCTTTGGCAAAAATTGTTGTGAACGTCACAATTTTAGTATACAAATTATTACTTAGGCTAGGGTCATAACCTAGGTTTTGTTAATCTGAAAACTAAATTGTGCTGCAATTACCAAGTTTGTTAACCAAATTTCGGCGATACCGCTTAATTTTGTTTAAAATAAGAGTCTTTATTGAAATATTAAAAAATTAATCACAATTCGCCGAAAAAATCCGAGTTTCAAAGTGTGTAAAACTAACAAGGAAGGTCTTTCACAGGGCACCCACCGATTGTCCAGAAATTTTAATACGGGAATGAAGCGGGAAAAATAAGAGTTACTTGTTTTTTTAGCTGCCCAATCTTAAGTTTAAAAAAGTGTTGCCACCTTATGAAAAATTAAGGGCTTTCGGGAAAATCCGTACACTCAAAAAAATAAACTGGTAAAACGCCTGGTAAAATGTCTTGTAATCCCGTTCTACCAATATTTAACAATTTTCCTTGTTTTTTAACAAAAAATCTTGTACTTTGCTCAAACGAGAACTACAGTTTTATTGGTAATTTTACAAGTTTATTTTCGTAATTCTATTCTACTATTTTGAAAGGTCATTTTACAAAAAAAATGTAATTTTACAACAAAGTTTTTATTACGAGGATTCTAGTTGAATTACAAAAAAAAAATGTTATTTTACAAAAATTTTGATTTATGTTGTTTAACAAAAAAAAAAAATTTTTTTTTGACAATTTTTTTTTTGGTTTATTGAAAAATATTTAAAAAAAAAAGTTGACAAAATTTTGAAAAATTTATTACGAGGATTTACAAAAAAAAAAACAATTTTTTACAAAAATTATTTTTTTACGAGGATTTATGTTGTTTAACAAAAAAAAAAAAAAAATTGTAAATTTACCATTTTGGTTTGTGAATTTACCATTTTTTAAACATATTTAACATTTTTTCTTGTAAGTTTACCATGTTTTTTTATTTTTTCCAGTTTTAAAACAATATTTTTACCAATAAAATTGGTTATTTTACCAATTTTTGGCGCATTCAAAATTACGAGGACATCCTCGTAATTTTACGTGAATTTTACCAACCTCCTATTTTACAAGAATAGCCTCGTAAAATCACGAGATTTTTTGGTAACTTTACAAGGTTTTTTTTTGAGTGTATAAAAGCCGAACTAGAAGGAATTTCGCCAAAGGAAAAAATACGGGTCAGCTTAATTTTAATAGAGATTATTTTATATGATTTTAGCGGTCGTGCGTATATACATCTCCATATAAACTACCCCAACGATTATATATTTTTGACAATAAGGAACTTAACGAAACCAAATTTGGACACGACCGATACACCATTAGATAAACCTTCAAAAAACCTTTCGATCTGTATAAAATGTTCATATAATTTCTTTTGAAAAAATGGGAAAAATCCTCAAAAAACGAAAAAAAAATCGTTTTCCCCCTCCCCTTGGACCCGCTAAATATGAGTTTGGACAGCTATAAAAAAACAAGTGGGTAATTCCAAAAATTTTCGCCCCACTGTTCGGAAACATGCCTTTGGACGCCACTGAGAATTTGGCTCATAGATATCCACGTTTATATGAGATATGTTGAATTTTTGGATTTTCAAAATTTGCTGTGGTTTTCAAATTATCGCGGGTCAAAGTTCGACTTTTTTAGCAAAAGACAGAAAAATACATGACGTTTAACGTGCTCTAACTTTTTAACTAGTAATCCGATTATCCCAAGTAATGGCTCATATGAAAGTTTAATTCTTCTTCTTTTAGGAAATATTTTCAAAAGAATACGGTTTTTTTTCAGAAGTGTTGCAAAAATTCAAAAACATTTTTTTTTTGCGAATATTTAAAAAAACACATCTTCGATTTTTTTAATAAAAAGTTTGGTGATAAACAATACTGTTTTGTACAACATATCCAAAATTCAGAGTGGGATCCCAATGGGATCAAAAAATATTCTGGTTTTAGCACAAAGTTCTTAAATTTTACCTTAGAAAATTAAAATTTTATGTTTCTTCAATATAAAAATTTAAATTTTCAAAGAAAATTATACTATTAAAATTTTGAAAAAAATTCAAAACATTAGAGATTTAAATTTTCTAAGGGAAAAATATGAGAACCTCGTACTTAAAACAGAATAGTTTTTGATCCCATGGAGATCCCACTCTGAATTTTGAATATGTTATACAAAACATTGTTATTTTTCACCAGAATTTTTTTTAAAAAAATCGAAGATGTTTTTTTTAAATATTCGAAAACAAAAAATGTTTTTGCATTTTTGCATCATTTCTGTAAAAAAAACTGTGTTATTTTAAAAATATTTTCTAAAAGAAGAACCCCAGCTTTCACATGAGCCTAAATTTGTGAAAATCGGGTCATTGGTTAAGAAGTTACAGCTCTTTAAACGTGATGTATTTTTCTTACTTTTGCTTAAAAAGTCAATCTTTGACCCGCCATAATTCGTTAAATACACCAAATGTAAAAAAACGATATATGGTACATATATCATATTTATGAGGGCTATCTATGTGTCAAGGTTCAAATTAACCTGAGACACCATTTCCAAAAATGACTAAAATTTGAGCTAAATTTTCTGGAATGGCCCAAGTAACTCTTATTTTGTTCTCCTCTTCCCATATGCACGTTTCAGGACAATCGGTTGGTGCTCTGTGAAAGACCTTCGTTGTAAGTTTAAACTTAATCCACATCTCAAAACCCCAGTCTTAGAATATGTTTTTTTTTTGTGTAGAAAAATGTTACAGGCTCTTAATTTGGTTTACAAAAAAAAAGTTTGTCTACTAGAAAATAGTAACAATGTCTTAAAATCTAAAAACTGTTGATAGTCTAACGTACATATTAGAGTATCAAAAATCGAAAACCGGTGGACTGTTTTTTTCATTTTCAAAAACCCGACCGGTTTCGGTTTTTATTACAATTCGGTTATTCGAAAAACCGATGTTTTTATGTTTTTAACGTTTTTCGAATTTTCCCGCTAAATTAGTCTTTGGTCTAAAACTTGCTTCTACACTCAAAAAAACCTTGTAAAGTTACCAAAAAATCTCGTGATTTTACAAGGCTATTCTCGTAAAATAGGAGGTAGGTAAAATTCTCGTAAAATTACGAGGATTTCCTGTTTTAAAACCGGAAAAATAAAAAAGAACATGGTAAACTTACAAGAAAAAGTGGTAAATATGTTTAAAAAAATGGTAAATTTACAAACCCAAATGGTAAATTAACAAAAAAATTTTTTTTTGTTAAACAACATAAATTCTCGTACAACATAATTTTTGTAAAATAACAGTTTTTTTGTAATTCAACTAGAATCCTCGTAATAAAAACTTTGCTGTAAAATTACATTTTTTTTTGTAAAATAACCTTTCAAAATAGTAGAATACAATTACGAAAATAAACTTGTAAAATTACCTATAAAACTGCAGTTCTCGTTTGAGCAAAGTACAAGATTTTTTGTTAAAAAACAAGGAAAATTGTTAAATATTGGTAGAACGGGATTACAAGGCATTTTACCAGGCGTTTTACCAGTTTAGTTTTTGAGTGTAGGGATCATAAAGGCATCCATAACAATACAAATAGTGGACAAAAAACATCTATGATATATGGACCATCATAGTGAAAATCGCGAAAAAAAAAGATTTTTTCTAAATGGCAGCATCTTCTTACGAAATGATTTAAAAAGGTCCATCTTTTAGTATATAATGTGGCAACCTTAAACAATAAACTGACCAAAAATTTGGCCAAAAAAGCTTTCATTTGCAAAAGTTTTCTAACAAAAACTATCAGCCTTACAATAGAAAAATAAAATATATTTAAAAGCAGCTTTTAATTTTATTTCCATACAAATTGTTTTTGTTTTTAAAATCGACTTTAAAAAAATGTATTGAAAATTTGAAATTTAAAATAAAACTTTTGTTAAAATATAAAATATACTTTTTGTTTTCTTGTGGTAAGGGCCTATAATTATGGTAAGGAAAACACTGTTTTAATAGTATTTGTTAACAAAACTTTTGCAAATGAAAACTTTTTTGGCCAAATTTTTATTAGAATCGAAAAGTTTTTGTTTGGAGAAATGTTTCAGAAAATAAAAGTGTTGAATATTCGTAAATCTAAAATTTTTTTAAAAATTAAAATTTAATAATTATAATAAAATAAATAAAAAAATGTCTTGGAATCAAATATTTTGCTATAAGGAGTGGCCGAATCTTAAAATTAGATAAATAATGTGAATCAAGCGTTAATAGTAGTGGATTCTTCTCCAAAAATCAGTAAAAGAAAATGTTTGAGGATTAAAAAGTTTTTCTCTGCAACAAATCTAAAACTTTTGTTTTGGAATTTGAGATCTTTTGAATTTATTTTAAAAGGGCGTCAGAATCTGAGAGGTCTAGAAAAATGCTCATTCTCAAACATTTACTTTTTCTCAAATTCTAAAAGTCTCAGAATATCAAAATCTAAAAGTCTCAGAATCTGAAATCCCGAA